>JABUQX010053318.1:12500-60232 GCA_015478945.1 Trachelipus rathkii
TTTTATATCTTTGTTATTATAACACAAATATTTTACCATTATTATGCGTAAAAAATATTCTCAGTCAATTATAAAATTTGCAAATATCTCAAAATCTGAGGGTCCTAGCCAAAAACTGATTGCATTTTTGGAATCAGCGACGTAAATTACATAAGAAATACCCCATTTTATACAGGATACAAAATCTTGTAAATATGTGTAATCTGAATGTTTACGTCCTGAATCTAATCAAACGTTGATCTCCTGCTGATAGGTCTTTAGCCTGTATGATCACTTCAATATTATAAGAAAATGACCTACCAAATTCTGCAACGAAGATCTCTGGATTACTAAATTTGACGACGGGCTCCTTTTGTACCCGAAACCGGAACTGAAGAACAGTATTTGCTGTTAAATAATGTACCAAAGATTCTCGTCAGTACTCTATGCATATATCTCAAATTGACCTCTATATTAAGCAATAAATCTTTCAATAATTACTTGAATAATAAATGAAATCAGTAAATGGAACAATGGGCGGAATCAAGTGACAGTCCAATAAATATTTAAATAATTTTAATAATAAAAAAAAGAAAATATGTTTACTGCTTCCTTGAACAGTTTAATAAACGAACATGTACATCAAACAATATACAAATAACATATAATATGGTATTTGTATACACATCAATGTATATGACGTTGCAGTAATATTTTTGACAAAAATATATTAAACTAAAGTATTATATATCCTGGAATATATATTAGTATATTTAATATAAGAATTTATACACAGATATAAACATTGATAATGCTCTATGGCATGCATTAAACTTACAATTTATATATATACGCGAACATATATATATATATATATATATATATATATATATATATATATATATATATATATATATATATACTATATATATATATATATATTATATATATATATATATATTTATATATATTATAGTGGTGTGGTGTTTATATAATATATATATATAATATATATATATTATATATATTATATATATATATAATATGTATATATATATATATACATATATATATATATATGTATATTATATATATGTTAGTAATATAATATATATAGTATATATATATCATATATATATATATATATAATATAATATAATATATATATATATTATATTAATATATATATATATATATATATATATATATATATATATATATATATATATATATATATATATATATATATATATATATACGTATATATATATAAAAAAAAATATTTACAAGCAAAAATATTTAATAGAGCATTACATTTAGATCTCAAACTTTATATTAATGTCAAAATAATCTTAAAATTCGAAAATTTCCAAAATGTCAATTTATTTGTGTATTTCAAATTTACAGATCAGCTGATCACTGACTAGGCGCTCCACAGTTAAATTTTATATTTAAAATATAAAGTTTAATCATGGGGACACTTTTATAAATATGAAATACCAAATAAATATTTAAAACAAAATAAAATATATCATGAAATAAATTAGATTTATATTTATTATATAAATAATAGATATAAATAAAATTTATTATGAATTACCTCAATACAAAAATATCAACACAAGTACCTGAGCGGCTGACGGAGTGTAGACGCTAAGCTTTCCGCTGTACATAGAAAACGGACACAAAGACACATGTGAGCGTATCACCACAAGATATTGCAAGCACAATTAATTTACATTAAACATACCATCCAGGTTAGGTTATGATAATAAAATAACGAAAATAAGAACATTTAAATAAATTAAATATTTTGCACTTCGATATTAGCACAGAAGAAGAATAAATAAATAAATGGAACACTTAATTAACGTATAATCACAGAAAACAACATTTAGCAACTGAGCACTTCTTAGTGTAAAATTGATCGAGACAAATTACAACTGCGAGAACTACCAACCACAACGCATGTTGCCTTCAAGCAAAAAATAAGAGAGAGTCCTGAAAAAGTGACTTACATCGCTATAAACGTAAAAGATGGTAAACTAGACTACCAGATTGACCACTAAGAAAATAGTGCAAATAGAACAAAGAAAGAAGTATATAGTAATGACCTGAAATCAGAAGAAATATGTGCACGCAAGCACAGCAGAGGGGGAGGACTTAACATCCCTGCAACGAGAGAAGAAATCGAAGCAATATCAGAATCTCAGAAGGAAAAATACAACGATTACTGAAGATCTTAAGCTCCACACCTTCTTTGCAATTAAAATAAAATTAAAATATTTCATATAACTTCTTAAAATAAAACTGTTTATATATATATATATATATATATATATATATATATATATATAAAATTCATTATATATTATATATATATATATATATATAATATATATTATAATATATATATATAATAGTCATTTTATATTTACATATATATATATAATATAATATCTATATATATATATATTATATATATTTATCTATAATAATATTATATATCTATAATATATATAAGTTATATAATATATATATATATATATATATATATATATATATATATATTATAGTTTATGTATATATATTGTTATATATATATATATATATATGTATTATTATCTATTATATATATATAATATATATATATATTATATATATATATATATAGTATATATTATATTTATATATAGTATCTATATTATATATATATTATATATATATATATATACGCTGTGTTTATAGTATAAAGTTTGCTTGCTTCTCCTATCATAATATTTATACAAAATAATGAGTAATATATTATATATATATATTATATAGGTATATATAATATATATATATTATATATATGATATATATATATATATATATATATATAATATATTATAGTATATATATATATATTTATATATATAGTATTACAAAACTACTGATGTGCGTCGTTAGCAAAATCCGTAAAGATCACGTGAATCCACAATAAAGTTAAGTACATATATTCTATAAATGAGTCAGAATTAATAATTCAATTAAAACGGCTATCTTATATATTTATTATATATATATATATTATTATTATATATATATATATATATTTATATATATATATATATATATATATATTATATATCAATACTTACATTATTACATCTACACGTCAAATTAATGATTATAAAGAAAGGGGGAGGGTAGCAAACAAAACGGGGGAATACTGACTATGAAACACAAATTATATGCAGTATGTAATAATCGCATTACACACACATTTTAGTTGAATACCACAAATATATATATATATATTATATTATATATTATTATATATATATATTATATATATATATTATATATATATATATATATATATATATTTATATATATATATATATATATTATATATATATATATTTATTATTTCTTTACTATATTTCATCCTCTGACAGAGCCATATTCTAGGATGAGGCAGAACAATAAAATGAATAAATAAAAAAATGAAAAGCTCTCCCGAACCTAACGTAAATCTGTCAGAACTGACCAAGACGAGGGATTAAGAGAGGAAGATAAATACAGTGGAGGGCTTAAAGAGGGGTAGATTAAATACAGTTGGAGGGCTTTAAGAGGGGAAGATTAAATACAGCTTGAAAAACAAATGATTGTGAAGAATTCTACAACAAAGATGTAGCTGGAAAGAAGGAGGCACCACAACGAGTGAGTCTGGAATTTTCAACATTCATACTAAATTTATGCGCAAGCAAAGAATCCCTTGTGTTTGTGCTCTACTTGTGCTAGACTTCATTGTAGGTGTTATGGTAAGCGAGTGATATCTCCTCATGCTGGGAGAAGTTTAGATAGGAATGAGACTGTTTATTAGTCTTCTATCTTTAGATTCAGCTCTTTCCTAAAGGAGGGTGGAACCAGAGCCTCCCCTCCCAAATGTAAGATCAGTGCTCTATGCAAGAGTGGGTAAGGCCCTTATAAAACTAGAAGCTAACTATTCCGAAGAAAAATATTCTCGCAAGCCTAAAACAGAAACCACCCAATTTGCTGTGGCACCTTATCAAAACCTTTGTGATGTAGGTTTTCAAAAGATAATTTGTTGTTAATGTTCAGACCAACAATATTTATGTTGTTTACAGGTGAGATGTTAGAGCCGTCGAAGGAGATAGAAAAGTTAGAAAGTGTTTTAGAATAAGAGATGTGAAAGATTAAGTTTTTAGAGTTAAATTTCACAAGGTTGGTGCGACCCAACCTGAAAATCCTATCCAGATCTGCTAGTATAGAATCGGAAAGATGAAGTCGGGAGACAACTCTAGATGAATAAGAGGGAGTACATTTGAAATGAGTGGAAGAATGGAGAGTTGAATTATCGGCATAATAATGAAGAGAGTTAGAAGTGCATCTGATATGAAAAGTATGAATAAATTTGGAGATAGAACAGAACCTTGAGAAGCACAACAATTAACAGGAAAGGAAGAAGAGGTTGCTTAATCAACAAGTGCCGATATGGAACGACCTGGGAGAAAACTAGACAAGAGCAAGCAAAGAAAAGGAGGAAACTCAAAGGAAGGGAGCTTAGATAGTAGTGACGCATGCCATACATGGTGACAAATTTTGGATATGAGCCACCACACAAGACTCCCCATAGTTGCAAAGGACAGAAGACCATAAGTTAGTGAGAGAGGAAAGTATGTTATCAGTTGACCTCGAGCGTCGAAAGCCATACTCGCGAACAGAAAGAAGGGAATGAGATTCCACTTGATCCAAGAAATGAGAGTTAAGGAGAGTTTCAAAAATTTCAGACAGAATACAAGTGAGAGGCATAGGATGATAGTTAGAATCATCAGAGATGCTACACTTTTTTTGGGATCGGACGAACATATGCCAGCTTCCAGCACTGAGGAAAATAATTAGTTTTAAAGCATAGAGATTGAAGTTGAACGAGGACAAGAGCCAGCTCAGCAGTAAACTCGCAAAACACGAGGAGGGATGCCATCCGGGCCACTAGCTTTCCTGACGTTTATAGTTCTCAGGACCTCATGCACTCGATCATGTGAAATCACAGGAAGAGACACGGGACACCTGATAGGAGAATGAGTAGTAAGAGGGATGCCAGAATCGTCTAGGGTGGGCTTAGATGAAAAAAGTAGGCAGAAGAAGTTAACCTTTCCAGAAGGAGTGTTAGCAACAGATCCATCAGAGAGAATAAGATGAGGAAAGGCATATTTACAAAAGTTGTTAGAGATATCTTTGGCAGGAGGCCAGAAATTTTTATCATTAGGATAACCAAAGAGGTCAGCGCACTTTTGTTTAGTGAGAACACGCTTGATCTATCTAATAATATCCTTATAACTATTCTGAGCTGAATAAAAATTAGCTAGGGAGGGAAAACTAGAGTTTTTCATGCCCCATAAACGCTGTCCCTGTCCTGAAGAGCACGAGAATAGGTACCATCGAACATGGATAATGAGGAGAAAAAGACTTAGTTGAAGAAGGAATGAACTTGTTCATCCCATCAACGATTACGACCTCCAACTTTTCAGCAGAGGCAGAAGCGTCCCCAGAATCAGAACAGGATTCACTCCAGGAGTAGATAGCAAAGAAGCTGCGCAATGCTTCACAATTGGCCCGATTGAAGTGCCAGAAAACACCTTTAAGGCATGGTGAAGCTACTGGAGACAAAATTATAACTAAGAGTTGCAAGCTTATGGTCAGAGTTGCCAATAGGTGAGAATTTGGTGTGTTTATAACGAGAGGGGGTAGTGATGAGTCATAAATCAAGTATGTTCAAGAATTGGTTTGAACGATCTGGAATGTGTGTAGGTTCTTTAATCAACTGTTCCAGATCGTTGAGAATGGTGAATGTTTTGGCTTCCTTCCCACCTGAATCAGTAAGAGAGGAGCCTAACCACTCAGTGTGGTGTTCATTGAGATTCCCGAAGTAGAGGACCTCGGCATTTGGATGAGAAGTAAAAGTCTCGTGAAAAGTAGTAAGATATTTAAAAATAGCCAGAAAATCTGTTCTATTAGGAGAGCAGCAGCAGAAACAAAAATTATAATGGTAGTAGGAATAAGGATCTTAAGCTAATGAATATCGAAGTTTGGAGACTTAAGGTTGTTACAAAAGTGTTAATGATTATATAGGCCCAGACTCTATCTACCTTTTGGTCGGAAATTGTGGATAAAGTTGTAGTTAAAGATATTAAGTTAATTAGAGAAATAATTCATGTATAGCTGGGTTTCAGTTAGAAGTAACAAGCTAGCATAAGAATTAAATAGGCCGTTCTCCACAGATTTGAAGTAAGCGTCAAGGCCATGGACGTTGGCAAAGTTATTAGAGAATACCCGCTTACGCCCACTCATTTTCACTCCGTTTTGTCATTCGAACGATTTCTCACGCACGCACATATACAGTAAAATTATCTTACACTCACAAAAAATTATAAGCTATTGTAGAAGTTAAACTTTAAAAAGAACAAAAATTAAAATAAATAACAGCGCAACTAAAACCAATTGGTACTTAAAAATCTGTAACACAGCAGACAAAATTAAAAATAGATAAGCAAACTAATAACAAATAAACAAATATAAATACTGAAATATAATTAAACATAAAATTTATCACACCCTCAGCAAACGAATAACAAATAAACAAATATAAATATTAAAAAATAATCAAACTTAAAATATATCACACCCCCGACCCACCAATGAACAAAATAATACAACACTCTGAGACACAAAAAAATATTATATTGTACTTCTTTTCAACTCTACTCAAGAGAAAAAAAATATATATATACATTACACACTGCAACAACAATTATACCCTACTATTGTTAAGTAAATAGACGAACAAGGACATACAGTAAGTGACCAGTTGTTTATAATCAACTAAAGACATAGGATTGACTTCCAATGTCGTGAAACCTTCAAAATCTGCACTATCATCAGATCCAACCTGTGTCTGATAAAAGTTCTGCTGCGAGATATACACACTTCTCCACTCTTACCATAATACTACTGCAATTTAGTAGGTATACTAAACAGTAAAACAATACCACAAATAATAAACCACTAATTAATACTAATATACATCTAAAATTAAAACGTATAATATCACCTTTTCACACTTACACATATAAAACAATAAACTCATAAGTTCTTATAACTAAAATTCTAAAGCTAACATAGTTAAAGAAAATAGCAAAGGAAAGACTCCACACTAAACATATCTTTACAGCACCTGCACCAAACTGATTACTAGCTATAGTCTATATTTATTTCTAAGAGGATGTTTGTAAAAAATATGAACTTATCGCTATGTAAAGGCTGAATTTCTTCATATAATGAATAATAAATCTCACTCTAATGGTATCAAATAATAAAACACATTAAGTCAAAACAAACACAAAAAAGATAAAAAAACGAAAAAAACGTTAACATATATAAATAATATATAGTAAATAATAAAATAGTTAAAATAAAATATAATATAAAATAATATAAATAAAATATATAATAAATAAATAAATAATAAATTAAATAAATTAAATTAAAAATATAATAAATTCATTACTTATTCAAAGAGCTTGTATATACGTAGTAAATCAAATGAGTCTAAAGATAATCAAAGCTATATAGATAGAAGAGATGCTAATATGTTTAATATATATATATATATATATATATATATAATATATATTATCATAATATAATATATAATAATTATATTATAATATATATATTATATATATATATATATATATATATAATGGATAAGGGGTTTGGTATAGGAGATAATCGAAGGGGATAGTAAAGGGCGTACTTGGGAAATATTAACTCTCTATCACTAATGGTAATTGGCCACAGAAATGAGGACATGAAGTAGATAATTAAAAGTGAACCTGGAATGACAATACGGTATGCAGTTTGAAGTATAAGAGTTCTGTGAACTCTTTTCTTAAGACGAAGAGGAAGGAGGTTGTAGGGAGCACGATGTAATAGGTTCGTATAAGTAATTTCTTCCGAGGTGCTTAGGACGTCTTCAGTGGTTGACGTGAATTAAGTTGAATTAGATGAAGAGGGAGGTCAGGAGACAGAAGGAAATAACCTTGAGAGAAGACAGTAGCAAGTGACAAATTCACGATGATGATAAGAGATAGGGAAGTGAACCGTGCGAGCCAACTATAGACAAGGTTCCTAAAAAAATGGGAAAAGTGCAGGATAGCGAATGGACTAGAATAACTTAGAACTATTCAAAACAGGAGAGGGAATACCTAAATGGTTGACAAGACTGTTAAAACCAAGTATAGAAAGAACGGAAAATGCCAACAGAATGGCAGCGAAAGCAGTACATCTGTCCGCATCACCATACCACGAAAGCGTGGGAGAATAAAAAAGAATATGCGAAGTGACCAGTATAGAGGATAGTGTTTGCTGTTGAGGGTGAGGAGAGACGAGTAATAAGCTAAAGAAGGATATTGGAAAAAAGATTGAGAGATGGAGTCACTGAGACAGCATGTCGGCACACATGGTAAGCACGGTTTGAGACCCAGGGAAGAACAGGTACTACTGTATCTGCTGAATAATTATTACAATGAGAGAGATGTTAACGAGAGAAATATGGAGTGAGAGTCGAAGGCCGTATGCGTGCATGGACCGATTAGAGAGCGCTGGAAAAGTGACAGTTCACGATAAGAAGAGCGTAAAAGAGGGAGAGACTCTGGTCGAAGGAGTGTTAGAGAATGAGAGTCTTAGGTTGTTTCCTCACATAAGGTCACCGAGAAGGCTTTCTGACACTCTTGTATTCTTTACGTGCAGTTGGTCGCACTGTAGAAGCTTTGATAGAATTATCCGATGTATGCCGATAGCGAGAGAGCTGTATATAGCCACGAGCCGCCAGTACAAAACGAAATGTATGGGAACATGATCACAGTAAAATGCGATAAGAAGATAGCATGGGGAGGGAGACACATGGATTTTAAGAAAGAGATGAAAAACACTATGAGAGGTTATGGATAAGGATGTGAATGTGTACTTCGTCGCATCTCGTTGCCTCTTTGTAGCACTTTAGTGGACTGGTTTTGTCTCTTTAATGTGAAATCGATATGACATGCAACAGTGAATTATGGGGTGAACATTACTGTGTGGTGTGTCAGTCGTATGGAGATGCTGGCGTGAGAAACGACTGATAACATGAATCGCCTCACTGAAATATGACAAGAGAGAGAGCTTTTGAGTAAATATAATGTTGGATATTGTAGTTCAGAAATCAAATGGGTAAGGACACACATCCGCCTATACCAAAGAAAAGTAAAGAGCCGCGAAAATATATGGTGCACTCTGCAAGAAGTAGAGGTGTAAAGAATATAAGTGGGAACCATAGAAACGACGAGCACCTCCAGAGGCATAAGCAATCGTGGAATAAGGATTTACAAATTGTGCGAGGTGTTGTTTAAATTCATAAATATATTATATACAATTATTTAAAACCAACATTTTCCATGTGATAAAACTAATATTAGTTGAATTGAGATCTGAATGCTGGATCAAATGAACATAGGCGCAATACACAATAAAGTATAGATGGAAGCTTCGGAGATATTAGGCAAGTGCTTACGACACTCAATTACAAGGAATAAGCCTATCGCAGGAGTAGAGATCGATAACAGCGAAGAGAGCTGGATGAGAGGTAAAAGGAAAGCTTAGGAAGTTAGGGGAGAACCATTGTCTTTGGGAGAAGATGCTTGAGATGATAAGAATTCACAGGGGTGGGATGCAGTCTGGTTAAAAAATAAAAACATTAAGAGCAAGAAAGGGACATAAGTAGATATTGAAAGAGAGACCTCCTGTCGATATCCCTACTCTCCGACACTTGGTCGCAAAACAAGAAGAGCATATAGAAGTTCTGAAATAACGTTCATGGTAAGTACGAGGATGCTAATCATTATGAATCAAGAGAGTTATTGCATTACGACGTTTAAGGGAGAACACTTCCAATGATAGTATAACAACAACCAGTTTCCTGAAATATCATTCAAGCATTCTATTTCCACCTAATATAAAATAAAAGAGGAATTATAAGATGAAAGTAGCCTCTGGTCGAGAGGAGACGTAGAGACCTTGACCCCCAAAAGCGTCCTACTTAAAGAACCCTATAACCAGACACACTTGCTGTTTACGAGAATAGCTCGATAGTTAACCATAAACAATTCAAAGAGATTATTAAAAGTCGTAAACCTGCCCATCTATTCTAGCGTACGTATATTACTCGTAATTTTATTCTTGCGACTAGTGTTGGGTAAAAGTCTAGTTCTACGGCACTTGCTGTTCATATAAGAAGGTGGATGTTGTTCAAAATGATTAACGTGATCACGTAGTATCCAAGTCACAATTGATAATGAAAATAAGCATTTATTGAGTTGCTTTATATCACTATAATTGTCGAGGTTACACGAAAAATGTCCATTAGCGCATGTAAATATATAGATTAACTGTGATATAAATTTTTTTAGTCCATTTGAATATCATAAAATGACTATGTCGATCAATAATGAAAGTCAAACATATGACTCTTCAAGTGACAAGTATTATCAGCTTAATATATCTTAAAACACATACACTATTTCTAGTCAGTGCCCAAAAGAATATACAATGAGCCGGGTTAAGCCACAAATAAATAGATTATCGAATCTGCTCGCAAATCACATAATGGTAAAGACTCTCTTAGATGTTATAAGAAAAACTCAGCGGAGAGGATAATCGTACTTCAGTATTTACTCTCTCTAGCACGAGAGCTATCGCATTATGAATGTTCAGAACTCTATTAGCCAGAAGAGAAATAAAGGAGTCCCGTATGAGATAAAGGCAGAAATAGTTGTAATCTACTGATTACATCACAATAGCTACACAATTAGTTACGTCAGTGAAGAAAATATGATGGAACATTGTTTTATTGTGTTTAATTTGGTAATTTTTAACCAGAAAGTGTACTACTTTATGTATAAATCAAAGAGTGTTTATATCCAGATTTGATTTTAAGTCGCAAAAGGTAATGAACAAGATAATCCACTTATTAATAACACATTATATACCATTATGCGTAATATAGATACTCATCTCACAAGTGAGGGTAGCACTATATATAGTAATACCTAACTACCTCAAGTACCCTTAGATTTTCTTATGAGCAGAATTTATTCAAATAGTTATATGTTTAATAATATTTATTATATATAAATGATTTTAGCAGTAAAATATATTACTATATATATCGATATCTATAGCGTGCACTAGTATATATACCTCACCAGTGGAGTTACTCACCCTACGATTCTCTTTTTGGGGGGGCCAGACAAAAATCGTGTCTCTCTCATCATATACTCTCTATCTATATATATATATAGTCATAACATCTATATATATATCTATCTCCACCTATCTCTATATCTATATCTCTATCTATATATACTAATATCTATATTATATCTATCACCTATAAATCTCTCTCTCTTATATCATCAAATATCCTAATCTATATTACTATACTCTATAATCTTATATTCATCTCTATACTATTTCATAATCTCTATATTATATATATATTATTCACTAATCTAGTATATCATATATCTCTATATTATCATGCTATTGAGTGACGGCATAGACAGCTGTAGATAATATATCTATAATATCTATAATCTTGTATTATATATCTACTCATATATGGAATACGCATATATAATACAATATAACTATGAGTACACAGTTTATAAATCTCTCTCTCTCAGTATCATATCTATCTTTTTTCAATCTATATCTCACTCTCTATCTCTCATATCATAATATATTATTATACTATATATTCATAATATATCTATACTTATCTATTAAGTTACTTGAACATTCAACTATTTTGTTACACAATGAACATTTCATTCCCTATAGTTATATATATATAAAAAATCAATTTTGGTAATAAGGCAATATATATACTATTATTCCTATCTCTCTCTCTCTACTCAAGTCTTCTTCATCTATCTATATATATATCTCTCACTATAATCATCTCGGACCGACAACTATAACTCTATCTCTAGTATCTCTCTCTCTCTATATCTAGGAGGTATACCGATTACTATATACCGAGATGTATTTCACTTTCGTGGTATGATTTCCATTTATTTACTTTTATACGCCTCACGTTGTCAGAATACATTGCATGCGGGTGTGCTGTCCAATCGCAAAGAAAGTCAAATGTTACCTAAACCTTTTCCTGCGTTCATATCCGGAAAGTCTATTACTCTTAATGGCAGAAGGGGGTCTCCACAGCTCCCTCCTATACTATCCATCTTGCGAACGATCTAAGTCTTCTCATATTTATCTCCTCCAACTGCGTCTCGCGAAACATTCCTACTCTCACAATTAGATCATCTCGTCAGAAAATTAATTATATCTCTTCCGCGTAAGCTAGACTTTATCTTGCCAATTCCACAAATCTGCTTGTCTTTTATTCATTTTGTAAAAAGAGAGAGTAATGATACATTTTTTTTGCTCCTCACTTAAACTATAAACTATTACAGACACATCATATTTAACTTAACAATTAATAATTTTCTTTTTGAAAAGAACTGTCGAGTTAATACAATGTGTTCTGCTTCTCTCTCTTTCCAGCTTCAGTTCGTTTATAATAACTGTTAATTTTGTCTTTATTCATATAAGTATCTATTTTCAATTCTTTAAATTTTGATTCAATAAATTTCCAATATCTCAAAATCCAATAATCATATTATATTATCTCTATATTATATATCTATTTCTATATTTAATATATATTCATATATATATATATATATATCTATTATATTATATATATATATATATATATAATATATCTAATCTATGTATATTCATCTATATATATATATATCTATATATATCTATATGTATATATATATATACTATATCTCATTTTATCTCTCTATATATCTATATATCCATTACTATATATCTATCTATCTGATCTCCATAACTATGCGTCTCTTGGTTTTGATTACTCACCATCCCAGTTAAGCTAAAGCCACTTTCTCTACTCTTTAAAACCCTACTAAATCCGAACCAAATGTCAATCAGCAACGCTCCCATAAGTGTTTAAAAAGATTGACATCCTTTTCTTCTCTACTATAAGTTAGTTAGTCTAGTTATCGATCAATAATTGCGATATGTCGATCAATAATCATTCATATCGCCGGTAAGTCTAGTTAATGGATCACGTGACATATAATTAATACATGGGTTTATGTGAGGTTGAACATTTCACTATATTCATTCATCTCAGTTTGATTAAGTTACAGGATTTCTTAATCTCTAATATCTTAAATAAAAATTAAATTAAGGATTGGTTTTTTTTTTTAATCTTTTTTCTAAAAGATGTGAAGCCTCACTTCTTCTCTTACCAATAGCGTCACAAATTTCGTGAATTCTTTCTCTTGTTTCTTACTAGTCTCATATTTATCAAGTTTGGCGAGAAACAAATGGAATTAGAGCTAGAAAACAAAATCTTACTACATCTTGAATGGTTTCACAATAACATTTAACAGAAATTGATGCAGTGATTTTTTCCAAAAAATATATCAACTATCGGTGAGTTATTTCCAAAAACTAAAATCTTGATGTAACTAATGCCATGAAGAATTGGAAATATGCATAACTTCGAGAGAAAAAGAGTGCAACACGTATGGAATATGTAGTAATTCAACTCCATTAGGCACAAGTTTCATATAGATATCTATAACAACTAATTTGCGTTGATGGTAACACTCACAATTATATCGTTATAATAGATAGATCATTATATATATATACTATTAGGAGTTTCATTATACTAGACTCCTTCTTTATATCTACTACGAATACATTATTATACAGTAATGGCTTTTATATATTACTAATAGATAACATCTATCTATATGACAATTTACTAGAACGTGATCGTAGAATTATCGATCGAAAGAATGACACTTACAGGAAAAACCACTTCACACTAGGACAATACAGGACGCGTGCTGAGGCCATCAACTGTGAGAAAGAGAAAAATTTGGCCGTGAAAAGTAGGACGCTTACAGAAAAACAAATTATTACATATTTGTGATATCAGCCGTATACACATGATTAATGATTTCTATAAAGTAGTGGTTTTATGATTTATTTATACTAACAAGTCCTCCTGGATGCCCACTTAAAACATTCGTAAGGTCTCCAAGGAACATCATTTTTCCATTAGGGGGCTCGAGCCGATGGGGGACATGAGGGGGGGACGAAGTCCGCGCCCGCTGCGTCCCACACCCTTGGGAGAGGACCTCTCTCGACTCTGATATTTATAGAGACGAGTGACTTTCTCAGGGTATTCGTATAGTTTTAAATCAATAAACGACTTTACATATAATAAGACTTTATACGCTGGTTCCAAATATGTAATTGTTTTTCTGTAAGTGTCGTATTCTAGAGATTTTTTTTTACATTCCGAGTAATAACGCCTTATACTCAGACTCGAATAGTGTTATATTCGTCGTTTGCACTAGTAAGTGTCATATGCCTTTTCGTATAATTCTGTTAAATGACTATAAACTATATATATATATATATTATATATAAACAATATTAAGGCAATTCTCTTTAAATATAGATATAATCTAAATCTTTTTACTATAAATCATAGTATATAATATTGAACTACGGAAAATACTAATTACTACTAATAATATTATGATTATATGTTATTAAGTCTATGAACATTATATATACTAAATCCGTAGTGATGTATAAGTATATAAGTAATTTACATGAGAGAATAGTACCGTGTAGTTATATTATAAATATTATCATATATGTCTATTAATATAGAATATTATTATAATACCTACTTCATATATATTGTATCTATTTAGCTATCTTGTGCCACTTGTGGTATAGGGATCTATTTAGTTCTTCATAAATAAACTTTCCCAGTCATCAATTTTTTTTATCTTTTATTTTCAATAGATAAAAACAGTTTTGCACATTCAATATTTCCAACAGAAGCGGACTCAGTACAGTAACGAAATAAAAAAACAATTTACGTCAAAATCATAAATAAAAAAAATTCTTCGAGAATCCATGCAATTCGAGATATGTATACACTTCTAAATATTAGGAAAGTGGATACACTGATCTCTTGAAAAGACACACTGAAAGCTCAACACACGTCCTTTCACATATATTCTATTAAATTATACGTATATATTATATATATATATTATAATTATATATATATATATATATATATATTAGTATAATTATATTTATATTATATTATATTATATATATATATATATTAATTATAATAGTATATGTATATAGTGGAAGGACCAAAAGTTTAAATTTCTTAGAAAAATGGGAATAATTTATATAAATTTCTATAAATTAATAAATTGATGTTAATTTTAATCGTCAGGCATGAGAGTAAACAAAGTCCGAGATAACATGTTAGTTTTTCAATGTCATATTTCGATGTATGATAGAGGAGGGCGAAAGTCCAGGTAATTTTCATCTCCAATAATGTATTTTTCTAGTAGGTTTTTCAGGTCAATCATATGTTGGAAAACCTTCTTTCTACTAACTGAAGCAGTAGAACTGGTAAAAATTGCCACACATCTTGCATCATAGATGTTAAGATATTGTAAATTGTGACTTCGAACCAGGAAACTTAGTTGTCTATTGCTCTCAATGTTTTTAGAAGATCTGGTGGCTGATATGCTAAATTTTTCTCATCATATAAATCCCACTCTCTGCTTTTATTAAATCCTCATTTGGGCTTTCGAGATCTTCTTTGTAAAATGTTACATTCTTTACACTTCCCATATAGCACATTACACCTGTTCGATATGACAAATTTGCAAGGAAGCTATAATTTCTTTATGACTCACACTAAACCTTCTCTCCTCATGTCTGATATTAATTCATCTTCGTCACAAAAAATGGTAAGAACAGTTTCAAAATTTGATGTCGCGGATTAATAAGCGTCTGTGGTCGAGAGGTAGATGTGGTTTGTATTTTATTGTGGTATAATTTGTTATTAATTCGTTGTAAAGCAATTTAAATACTACACACCAGCCTCAGATTCAGAATGGCACACGATTCGTCAAAAAAATAAATGTTGTGACATAGATCTATATGTTGTCATTTTTTCCAGATGGCTTTCAGGTTTATTTAACTCACGATTACGACGTTTCAATTTGATATGCCTCAGACTCACACCAAATATCTTTGTGTCGCAAACGTTTTGAAAGATTGTAGTGCTAATAGCTTAATAGTCCGTTGTAAAACAAAAAAGGAAACCATAAAAGACGCACTAAACATTGTTTAGAATAAGGTAGCTTTTTTTGACTAATCTCCAACTTCACATTTTTATTTGTTCTAAGCTGCTATTATCGGAATCTCCATCTCTTTTAAAATATTAAAACTGATTCAATTCCTGTTGGCACCAGCGAGTTTCGCAAATTTTTTAATCTCTTCCTTGCTACTCTTAGAATAAGTGTGCCTTCTATTTTTCTTAAAACACTTATTAGCTCGTTAGTACTATACAAGAAAAAATGTACCACATTCTGATATTATATCCCAAAATGCAACTTCAATAAGTTATGATAACTTTAACATCGTCCCTGTCGAGGAGCTCCTAAATTTAAGCCACAATGTCATAAATACAGTCGAGTAACAATAGCTTCTGGTCACAAAGTAAACTGATCAATTTTTCTTAATTTCACTAGCATTTATATACGAATTAAATTTATTAGAGTGTCCCACCCATTTCAAAAGATGCTGTTTATTTTTACCTTTACTTTTAGATCTTAATATATTTTCTACTCCAGATTCGTGACTCTTAGGATCAAACCGTATTTTCTGTATTCTCTCTTAAAAAAGCAAGTCACATTCTGTTGCATCTCATCCTACATTGATATCCCAGGAAATGAGGAAGCTGATCAACAAGATTTAATAGCTTTTATAAATCAGCAGGCCTGCTACCCATACCTTCTGTCTGCTTTAAAGCAAACCACATTTCCCATACACCTGTCCTTCTAGATTATTCATATCCAAACAAGTTCAGTTTACTTTTTCTCAATTAATTTTCCAAGACCTATTCCCGTTAAATCATTTCATTTACTGATACGAAACACAAAAAATCTTTTGACTGGGTAAAGAAGTATAGCATATTCCAGCCGTAACCACACACTCAACGAAAAAGTTGATTCCACCTTCTGGAACACATCGGTCACTCTCTCACGGCTAAGACAGTACAACATTTTGCTCGTTTATTATGTTAGACAAAATCGTCCCATATTTACTTTACGTTTTGAATGTGTAAAGACCGCAAATATGTCTGATTATACATTATTGCGTCGTTGTGTGATAACTGGTACTCATTCTATTGACATTATTTCCTAGCACAAGTTTTTTGAACATCTCTGTTCTGAAAGAACAAAGGTCTTCAGCATTAGCACGATAAATACTTTAAAAGAAGATCACGAAAATTGCCAATTGTTTAATCCCACGAAACGGTAGGCAAGTTAGAGTTGTTAACTTCACTTAGCTCAGAACTGTTCACATCTCTACAGGGTAACGATATATTATTTTTTCGCTTTCACAGAATCGAAATAGAGTTGTCTAGCGTAGTGGAAGTTAGCCTGATTATTTCACTGCCGTCTTCGCCTCCCTATTTATCACCTTTTCTTCTGACTGGTCAATCTGTTTGTTGATATCTCGATTTTTCCTTGAACCTGGTTTGTATTTGTTCAATGTATTCTTGTGTTAGCGCTCTGATGCTTTGAGTGATATTAATTAGTTGTCTCGTGTTTTTTGAAAGATTCAGTGGCTTTCTTAAAGCTTGAATACGGTCTCGAGACAAAAACACCCAATTACTGGTGTTTTCCTTTACTTCTTTGTTTCCAAAAACAATACACAATTGAAGCGCTAAACCCCAACGTTTTTATCAAGAGTATAAGCTAACCACTTAATATCATTCAAGGACCACTATTACATTTATTGAATATAACATTATCCAGTGTCCTTTATGGCCTTTCCCTCAGTAGCAGGTAATTACAGAGTTTGAATATAGAATTATCACGGAAATATATTGTCAATTACATATTTTTCTACCTTTTTCTTATTCGCTTAAATATTACCTAGTAGCCTGTTTGTATCCTGCCAATTGTCGTTGAGTTGTATGAAACATTCCTTCTTTCTTGGGTATCATTACACCTTGATTGCGCCTGACTTATAGACCTTGTAAGAGGAAAACATGCAGCAGGCCTACTTCGATGATTTATCTAAAGCTGCTATCTGCAAGTATTACAGAAAGTTGCAGGAGAAATCATGATTCTTTAGGAGTCCGAAGAACCCCTCACTCTTTGAAATAACCCAATCTTTATAACCATAGTGCTTACTTTTTTGTGGAAACAGTACTAATATTGTTTCTTCTTTTCATATATTTTTAATTTTTAATATGAATAACAATAAAATAAAAAAATGTTAAACACAAAGTACAGAACTATAGCCATTCACTAGCAACTTGAATCGTAGTAGAATACCCTTAAAATCAATATACCTGAAGTCAAAAAATGCTATACTCTGTAACTATTTCTTAAAACTCTTTGCATAAAAATTCTGTACCTTTATCTGTCCCATCATATCATTTGAGGATATCTGCCATCTTCATTTTATATCTTATTATATAAGTCTCTGACGTTATGCGCGGCAGTAGAGAGCACAATTAAAGGCCACATCTCTCTCTAAATATAGTCAAATAATCAGGTAGCTTGAATAATATAATAACTATTTAATATAAAACCTTATTAAAAACTTTATATATATAAAATATACATATAAGTTTAATATATATATAAGAGTTATTAATATACATATATTATATCTATTAACTATATAATCATATATAATAAAAAGAATTGATAGAGTTAACTATATATATATATATAGATTACACTATATATTATATATATAATATATATATACATATATATATATATATATATATATATATATATTATATATATATATAAGTATAATATATAATAACCTATATATTATATATATATATATATATCATTATATATATATATATATAATATATATCATATCACCTTACGTTGTAAAGTCTTCATCTTTTGGAGACGTTTATTTTCTTCTTTTATCCTCAATAAAATTCTCACAGTACAGGACGTTACGAAATTGTACCTGTACAGCGACGTAAATACATATACACATTAATTTAACTCTGCACTAGACATTATATTATTCATTAATCAAGTATATGATTGAGCGTAGAGAATTTTGTATGAGTGTCTAAAAAATTTCGGGGGGGGACTAAATAGGCCCCCGTCTGGCCCTTTCTCCTCTTAATTTATTGTTCTTATAATTATAGTATATTACTATGATGTCGGGTTGGCCGACTCACTCGTATACGTGATTTATAATAGTTAGTATATATATATGTTAAATAAAGCATATTTTTTTAAAATACTCTTCTATAAAATAATATATTTTTTATATAAATTATTACTTTATTATTATTATATTATATATATATATAAATTGAGTATAGATATAACATTTTATATGATAACCGTCATAGTATAACTATATATATATAACTATTATTGTAAAAAATTCAAAATGATAAATATGATATATATAATGTAGCTAATTTATGTTATTCCACCACATATCAAATATAAGTAATTTATATATATATTATTATTAATTATATATATGTATATAGTCATATATTGCTAGATCCTTAGTAATGATATTATCACCAGTATTATATATATACATGACTTATACACTATATATAAATGTACTAATAAATATATATTTATAAATATATCATAATTATTATAATATTATAATAAAATAAATAAAATACATATATACTATAATTATATTATTAAAACAACTTGCTATTAACCTTTGTCATTTTCTAATTTTAAACTATTGTTATTTTGAATATATATATATATTATATATAGAGATAATAAGTATATATATATATATAATAAATATATATAGATTAATATATATATTATATAATATATATATATATATAATATAAATATACACATTAATAAAAAGTTTAATAATGTCTATTATTATTATATATGAATATTTAATATAATTATATATATATTTTTAATTTAAAAATAATTATATTATAACCTTATAATATATATATATATATAAATATACCTATTATATATATGTAATATATATAATATTATATTATAATATTATATATAATATATAATATATATACACAACTATATAATATATTATATATACCTTCTGCCTCTGCTTACACCCTCTCTCAATTGGAGGGCCACACTCCTTCCAGGAAGCCGGCTGCCCCCACCGTGCGGTTCCACAGGTCGAGGAAGCAAAGATATAAGAAGAAGACATCGAGGCCGGCACGTAAAAAGAAGCAGTACTATGAGAGAGAGCAACACTCTAGATATAGCGAGTAGCTCAATTGATGGTATATCTTGAGACAAATGTGAGAGCTCTGTGGCATTATGAGGTGTATAGGAGGTGACAATTGAGTCTAGTATTGAATAAAATATCTATTATATTAATAATGCATAGCAGTTTTGGTGTGACGCTGATCTACTATCGAGTGAGTCCATTATTAGGCATCTTCTCGCGGCAGCGTTTCATTCTCATTAAGTGGGAAAAGTTTTTGGGAGAGGGGGTGTTTAATAAACTTGTTATTGTAGTGGTTTTGAAGGTATGTTTTGGTTAGATGGGTATGGATATTTGTAATCCATGACCTATTGGGAGGAGGGGTGGTATTATTTGTAAGTGTTTAATAAAATTTGAGTCACTGGGAAGTAAAGGGGGATATTATAGTCTATGTCGTAAGGAATTGGAGAGGAATTTGGTGAACAAGGTAGGGTTGTTTTACGGTGTTTATTTCTATGATAGAATTGGTATCCCACGCATCTTCAGCTTGAGTGTAGAAATTGAGGGAAGGATAGAGGTTTTCGATCGTGTAAATGTTGTGAGATTTAGGGTGGGTATGGATTTTGTGCAACCATGTGATAATTCTTGAAGGGCTGTAATTTATTATTAACGTCGAATTTTTGAGAGTGCTGGAACCAATGACTTGGAGTGAGGTAGTAAAGTTTAAATTTGTTCTAAAGAAGTTGTTTATGGTAAAGTAGTAGAGTGTTGTGGTTCCCTTATCTAGCGGAGTTGTGTTTGAGGAAAAGGGTTCGGATTACTAGAGTGGTATTTAGTTTATTCCGTTGACGTTATTGCGTAGAAAGTGATTTGAGATCTAAATTGTAGGCTGAGAACAGTCTATATATGAGTTGTACGTAGGTAAGTTTCTAATTTTTTGGGGTTTTGTTTTAATGGAGGTAAGGTTTGATTGTTCAGTAGCTTATTAGGGATGAATAGAAGGAATTGAATGGCGACCATATTATAGGTGTATATAAATATGGGTGATGGAGGACTTAAGAGGAGGATGCGGTCATTCTGTTGGATAGTTTAAAAATTTTTCTAATAAATGTAGATATTACTTGTGAGGTAATGTTGTATGTGGCTGTATTACGTCCAGTGTTCTGTAACTGTCCAATAAGTTGTGGTTCATTTATAGTAATAAGTTTGGTGGATTGGTGGTTGGAGTGGGCAGATCTGCTGTGAAGAAGTTGAATAAATAATGGAGAGAATGGCTCCTGTGGACTCCGTTTTGCAATTTGATAGAATAAAAAAATTGTTTATTTTTTGTAATAAAATCTTTTATGCAAAAATTGGTGAGTGAATTGGAAAGCCATTTTTTTTTCATTATTTATACTACAGGGGGAATGGACGGAATATTTTTTGAGGGTAAGGATGTGTGTGGTCGGGACGTATTTAGGTGTCGAATTAGCTTTGTTTATGTCTATGCTCTAGTGAGTTAAATAGATCTGGGGAAAGTGTGAATATGGTTAGAAGCCATTAATGATGTGTTTGTGTCAGAAGTGAGGGCGTGGTTGTAGAAATGGTTGCTTTTATATTTTTTATACAATGAAAATATAACGACTTGGTAAAATTTTATTTAATATTAATTTCTCTAGCATTTTACTGATGGAACAAAGCAGAGAGAAATTGGGCGGTAGGAGGAAGGGGAATTAGGGTCTTTTTTTTGGTTTCAGTTTAGGGAGATTATGTATGCTTGTTTCCAAATTGGGGGAATGTAGTTAAGTTGCCAAGATTTGTTGACGATGTCTGTGATTAGGAGGATTTTGCATTTTTACTCCGAGTGTTATTTATGTGCATTGGACATGGAGTCTGGGCCCTGTTGCTGTTAAATTTTTGGGGGTGTTTAATTGTTTCCTGTTAATCATGATTGTTGGAAATTGAGGGGTAGGAGAGTTTGTAGGTCTAATTGAGTTTTTTGAGTTGTTTTTATTGTTTTCCTATTATCGGGGTGTGTTGGTTTGTATCAGGGAGGATTGATTAGCTAGTAATGTTTAGCCAAGACTGTTCTGGATTGTTTGTTTTTGGGAAGGTAGGGAAATTTTTGGGTAAAGTATGGGGAAATTCGTGGGATGGTGGGGAGTTGTTTCGTGAGTTGTTTAAATTTTTGATGACTTGCCAGGTTTTTCTTATTGTCTATGCGCGAGATGTTTTGTTGTTGTAGGTATTCAGAAACTTATTTGTAGTGGTTGGTGAGGTTATGAGGTTAAGAGAAATTTGGGAGTTTAGTTTGTTATTTGGTTTAGATACTGTGGTGGGGGTATTATAGGATTGAGTTTTTCGGGAGGGAGTTTTCTTTGTTTAAATGAGTTAGCTGATATTAAGGTTGAGTTTTGAAGGTTGTAAATGATTATATATTATATATATAGTATTATATATTATATATATATATATATATATATATATATATTATATATAAATATATAATATGTTAACTTATATAATATTAATAATATTAAATAATATATTATATTATGTAGAATGAGGGTTTTGTTTGTTTACCTGTTGTGTAAATGTTTATTAGTGATACTACTGGTCTGGAATAGGAAGGTATAAAATCATAGTAGGGGCTTGTTAGGGGTGAGAAGGAATTGATAAAATGAGCGAATTAGAGTATTAGTAGCGAGTCTGTGTGGTGTGACGAAAGAAGCAAATGAGAGGTAATAAATGAAAGTATATTGAAGATGGTTTGGTCATGTGGAAAGGATGGATGATAATCGGCTGGTTAAGCGAATGTAATATTGGTGGGTGTGCTCGGCACACATCGACCGATTGTTGTGGAGACCAACGAGAAAACGAATGTGGTTTGAGTCAGTAAAGGAATGCCCTGAGGAGAGAATTGAGTTTGGCAGAGGCCCAGAAAAAAAGGGTGAATTAAATGGATTAATGCGAAGTTTTGTGAGGGGGTATGGTTGTTTGTCCCTTTTTTTTTCTGGGCTCAATGGAATGATCTTATATGACGTAGATATTCCATAGTGAAGCTCCGTTTCGAGGGTCCCCGGAGTGAAAGTCGATTGGTGGATTTTTCTGACTGGGGTCCGAGTTCTCACTAAATCGGATTTAAAGGAGGTGGTAAGGGCTGGGGCTTTTTTTTTCCGACGCGGTCATTTTCTTCCACTTTGCATGTGACGCCATCCTTTATCACCACACAACATCTTGGGAGATGAAGGTGGGTGATGATATAAATATAATATCATATAAATATAATAATATATATATATATATATTATATATATATATATATATATATAACTACTATATATTATATAATATATATTTTATATATATATATATAGAATATAATATATTATATAATATATTATATATATATATATATATATATATATATATAATAAAAATATATATATATATACCTATATATATATATACTTATATATCATATATATATGTATAACGTATTAGATATATGATACTATTTATTCTATATATATATATATACTTATATAATATATATTTATATATATTAATATAACTAATATATATATATATATATATATATATATATATATACTATATATATTTTTTAAATATATATACTAATTATAAATATATATATTAACTGTAGATATATAAGAAACCTGATAATATATATAGCAAAAATAGAGTCATATACGTAGCTACAGTTATCATTTAAAGTGAAAAAACGTTATATTGATGAGTACTAATATATATATATATATAGATATATATATATATTATATATATACTATAGTCTATGCATTGGGCGTAAGGCAGGATGTTGCGAAATTAGGGGGCGGGCCAAAGACTTGGGTTAGTGATATCATATTGGATATTACTAATAATATATATATATATAATAATATATATATTATATATATATCTATAATAATATATGATGTATATATATATATATATATAATATATATAATATAATATATATATACATATATTATAGTTCAGTAATATAATATATATATTATATTATTAAATATTAACTATATATAATATATATATATAATTAATATAATAAATATATATATATAATATCATATATATAATATTATATATAGATTATACATATACAATTATATATATATATACTATAATATATATAAATTTATTATTATATTAGTATTTATCCTTTATATTATACTGTTATATTTAATTATTCTTCTAAAGATAATAATATATATTATATTATACTATTAAATATACAATATAGGAGGCTTATCAGTCCGCTAATGCTATCTGACATTACTGGTGAGTTCCAGCAGAGAATACTGGTCTTGTAGAACTAGCTGAAGAAAGAAACACACAGCATAGTTGACTTTCAAAGCATATGAGAAGCGAAAAACCACAATTAAAACATATAAAACATATGTGTTATTAAAATAAGTTAGAATTAGTATTACTCCTCATCAGAGTATTCTATCGGAATGTTGATGTATCTTTCTGCTAAAATCTATCTTTTCCTAAATAATAAACCTCTAAAAACGTCGTCTGGAAAACTTCTAAGACGTAAGTCTGTTATTTCGCCAAGGATTTAGGTGGGGGCCAAGTGCCCCCCCTGCACTCCCCTGCCTACGCCATTATATATATATATAGTTTATCATATATACTATATATAACATATATATATATAGAGTACACTTGCCCTCTATATATACTATATAGTATATATATATATAGATTATTAACATATATATAATATATATAGTATATATATATACATAATATATATAGGTATATCCAATAATTATAAATATATATATATATACCTTATTATATATATAATACTAATTATATATGCAATACTATATATATATATATATATATATATATATATTATATGGGACATTCGTACTGGTCTTTCTCCTTTAAATTTTTTGCGGGAATAATAATAAAAAAATTCAATGAAGAACGAATTTTTTAAATAATACCAGGAAAATAGTAAAATAATAATTTATTGTATTGAGTAGTAAGTAAGTAAGTTAAGTATAAGATAAGTAAGTAAGTAAGTAAAGTAAGTAAGTAAGTTAAGTAACGTAAGTAAGAACGTATTAAGTAAGTAAGGATAATGTAAGTTCTTATGTGAGAAACTGCTAAGTAAGTCAGTAAGATTAGTTTTAAGTTACGTAGGAAAAACACGATATCCAACATGTTAATTTCAACTTAAAATCTTTATATCTTAATTGGTTAAAAAAAACTTGGTAACTTTAACATTATGAATATTGGTTAAAAAATACCTTCTAAGTGGGAAAATTAAATCAATTTTATTAAATATATCTTTCGGTGAAGATCCTATGTGAGAAGTAGCCTATATAAATGGTAAAGCCCAAAGACCCGTGCTCGCATCTATACTATAACACTGCAGGTAAACAATACGTCAATGTGTTATATTAACTTTATCTTTAAAACTTAAAAGGTTATCCATAATTAGTATCAAGTAGAGACGACAACACATATCGGTACTTCCTTTTCTATATGGCCACAGTAGCTGGGAGGAATTTTAAAGATTGTTAACAAGAGCGATAGTGATGCACTTGAGAATCTTAGAATTTTGTGCAACGGACGGAGGCATGGGGTCTTAGATGTTATCCCATGCATATTGAGCAGGCAGTCATTGTTCGCATTCCCTATTAAAAATAAGAGTACAATATGTGAACAAAGAAAATTAAAATAAAATAAATTAGCAACATTAGAGATTAAGCGATATGTAATAAAATTGCTATTTAGCCAAAGCAAACTGAATTAAGTATACCAGAACTCAAGTTGAGGTTTCGTTTCGACTATAAAAGAAGCCTCTCCAAGCAGGTCGGCGGACTACGAGTTTTAACACCCGTTTATCATTTAAAAAAATTTAAAAGCATATAAAAAAAAATTATTTAAAATTTAAAGGAATTTAAATTCGACCCTTAACACTGCGTTGATGGTTATTTACATCACTGACTGATAGAGATCAGTGTGAAACTAATAATTCATACCATGCGTTTTGTGAACTCACAAGGAGTCACATAAACTAATTACCGATTAACCAACGACTCTCCACCATTTCAAAACTCATCTCTTTCAATCATTTCCTTGCCAAAGCAGAGCTTCTACGTTTCTGAAAAAGTGAATCCCTAAGAGTTGACGTAAAAATATAAGTCCATATACTTATAGTGAGGTCAGATTACATATAAAAAATGTTTCCTAAACATAAATTCACAATGAAGAAAGAAACCAATAAGACAACAAAAAATTATATTAAGAATAATGAATAATATTGCTAATTTCTAATAAGCCTAATACGGAGATCTTCAACTTGAGAACAGAAGATGGAGAGTGCGGGACATAGCTCAAATCTTTCTCCAAATCCCCAATATCACGGCAACTACTAATAAACTAAAAAGAGAGGGGAATCCTTTACGAAACATCTCCCAATCACCCCCAACGAACAACGAAGGAACGAAACGATATATCCCAAAACAAGGAGTTTGCTCAAATTCATATAACTATCAACTTTCTCGCATTAGAAAAATTCGAATAAGGAAAAGAAAAACAACATAAACTGAAAATTAAAAGGTGTATAAAGCTATTTTTTGTGTTAATTAATCAAATAATGATAAAAATAATATAAATAATAATGATATTATAATAATAATAATAATAATAATAATAATAATAATAATAATAATAATAATAATAATAATAATAATAATAATAATAATAATAATAATAATAATAATAATAATAATAATAATAATAATAATAATAATAATAATGAATTGAGGGAAATAAAAAACTCCATTTGACTTTTATTTTGATATGTACGAAGATAAAAAAGTGGAAACTTCGTTTGAAAATTTCTTGGAAAAGTGCCCAAATAATCTATAACGCCACACCCAACCAATTCAAGTGATCCGAACGAAACAAAAGCGCATTTTTTCCTTAAGTGAAAGGCAGAACTTAGATGAAGCTATTTTCTCTTGGTTGGAGTAAATTATGCATGTTTTTGTGGAGAAATCACAAGGTTCACCGGCATGCTGCCTTTAAAACAATGAAAGAATTAGGGTCAATGGAGCCCCCATTGCCCACAAGAAGAATCACCAAATATGTCTAGCGTGCGAATATATGGAGAAAAAACTATTTTGTTAGATTCGAACGAAGAGGAAATGTTTGCTACTTTTGTAAAAGTAAAAGTCTAAGGGATTATTTTATTGAATTTCGGAAAGTAATTATTTTTGTCAATATCACAAAGCAAATTGCAATAGAAGTTGGTTTATGATTAACTGATACTAGTGTTAATTTATTTTATTTGGTTTATTATTGTAATTATGCCTTTTTCTATTATAGTGATTTTGCTTGTTCCATTTTCCTGTAAATGAAAGAAAAAAAATATTTGGAGGGACTTGTACTAAATTTTCGATCTGTTTAAGTACACATATATCCGAGGGTCACCATTTGTAACGCCCAAAAGACCTTTATTATATATGCATAAAGCATAATGTTTTTAAACTTCCTAAAACTGAAATATTATTCAATCAGAACGAGACCCCGATGTAGCGTCCCTCTTTATTAGCCCCAAGAATTTTAAGATTGTGTCGGGATCGTGCCTTGAAAAGCAAAACTGTGAAGGTGTGGAAGAATGGGGTCACGCCCATGATTTTGTCTATTCAAAACGAGTCAATAATAATGTGAAGAAATTATAATATAATTAACTAAAGTAATCAAGTATTTCACCATTAAACTAATACATCATTGAAGAAAAATATATTAGACAAAACACTAATTAACGTAAGAAAAGGTGTGTGCATTAAAAAGTGGTCCCCCAAGCAGGGCCGGGTACTTATTTAATAACATTGATTCTACATTGAAATTTAAAATTTTAATATAACCCAACTGTGCTACCTTTAGGTTTTCTCTTTCACTTATGTTAATAAGGATGGGTGGTTACCCATTAAGGGGGATGTTAGCGAGCAACTGTAGCTTCTTCCAGAATGGCAGAGGCTTTACCCATCCTGTGGAAGGGTAATTGTCGCTTACATATTCCTTCGCTGGTAAGTAGGATAAGTGAATTTTTTACCTTAGAACAACAAATCTAAAAATAAAGCCACCACTACACCACCACCACCACCACCACCACCACCACCACCACCACCACCATTACCATCACCACCACCACCACCCCTCCCACCCATCCATTATCATTTGAACAATTTATTAAAGTAATAAGTCAAAGTTCATACTTAAAAGAAAAATAATACAATGTATGGCGTCATTGACATGATACACTAGGATTCATATATGCGCACAAATGTTTGTCTGTTGTTTCTCAACGAGATATGTTCACTGGCTATGTTAGGTAAATACTAGATGATTAAAAATGATATAAACTCATCCTACGTAGTGATATTAATTAATATTAGAAATGCTTGAAAATATTAAAATTACTAATGTGATCTTGTGCATATGGTAAAGTATAAACTTTAGCTGCGTTTCTCCTATAATATAATACATATTATATAAATACTTATACAGTGAATTCACAGAGTAAAGATCTATAATACGTTGTCAGAGGACTTTTGGTATACCTAAGTAACTTTAAGTATAAGGAGAGTCAATATATTTGTCGCTAAGTATTAACTTCAAGATCCATTACTACCTATCGACTTAGGAGACATTCGGCTTGTTGTATCATAATATCATATGAGCGGTTAGAGAACAGAAGTTTTCAACACATATATATATATATATATAAAACTCCTAAAAAGATATATATATATATATACTGATAATATTATCATTATATATATAATACTATATATATAACCATATATATATATATATATATATATATATATATATATATATATATAATATATATTAGGGATGCACCGGAATCTCCGGTTCCGGCTTGGCCGGAGTTCCGGCCTTATTAAAGATCTCCGGCTCCGGAGACCTATATTTTTAAAAAGTAGTTATGAAAAATATAAATAGTTAATAATTCATTGAAGTAATAATGAGACATTTGATGAAATTTAAATTAATTAAATTTATTTAGAAAATCTGATTCATATAAAAAAGTGTAAAAATACACACAAAGTACAAATGTACACAAATTTTAATGTTACGATGGGATCCGATAACTCTCGATCCATTTCAAAACTAATTACTAATTATTTATACATATAATAATATACATAATATATGAACTAGGGCCCTATTCAAATATAACTAAATTTGACTAATTAATTTTGATAAAAACAACACGTTAAAAGGAGTTTGCTATCATAACCCAGAATGATATAAACCCTCTCTTACTACAAAAAAATACATTTTTCATTTAATGAACTCTAGCGATCTCTAGATATTAAAAGTGTGTGATAAATATATCAACAAGAGAGGAAAATAGAGATGGGTCAATATGGGATAAAACCACTGCTCTTAATAACTACATGGATCAATATCAGAGAACCAAGACCACTAAAGAAATATAATAGAATAATTTTATCACCTTAGAATCTTATTAATACATTAAAAAGACGGCATATGTATTGAATATACTCGTATAATAGGTCAAAATAAAATACTCAATATCACATCTTTATTCACCCTATTATAGGCTTAGTATTATAAATAATGGAATCACAACTCATACAGGTAGTTTCGCTATTGGAGCATTTTAGAAACAACAGTAAAAACCCAGCCAAACAGTTCCTGAGAGAGCGCAATATCATTTACCGAAACGGGAATAGAGCCCATAAAGTGGATGATTAGGTACAATGAGTGTATAGTGACTGAGCGAGAGATCCAAGAACCCCACCTGAAGGTAATGTGCTTGGACATAGCAGCTATTGATAAACGGGCCTACAGGATAAGTCGTGTACGCAGATACGAAGAATAGCGCGAAAAAGCCAGATAGATCAAGCATCGAACCGTACGTACGCGCAGATGTCGCATGCCTGATTGTATCACAACCGTAGTGTCCAAGCCATCGTTACGACTCAATAAACACTCGTATATGTGTACTAATTATATATGTAGAAGCTGAGATATATGATAATTAAGATATATATGTATTATACATACATGATATAACGTAAATATAATATATATATATATATCATGAATATATACTCTATTTTACATAACCACTATCATTCCACGCTAGCTTTATAGTGTTGCAATGCAGCTTCCTAATCTCAACATAGAATAGTTCAGCTTCATGGACTACGAGCCCCTCGGCCCACCTCACTCAATTACATTCTACTCGTCCTCGCACAACACGACTCTACGGCATTCAAGCGCTCCGACACCCTCCATCCCTCTTCTTACCAGCTTTACCTTTATTCAATCATGACCACCTTCTGTACTTGGTATCGTTCAATGCCACCCAGGCTTCCTATCCGCGATCCGCCTCCCCAAATCTCTCCGATAACCTACGGCCTATGTTCCTCATTCTTCTCGCAGAATTGTCCCAATGAACCAGTTCTAACATTCGTCTCTCCGCTCTTGCTCACCAGACCAGCCATTCTCTTCAGATCACATCTCTCTCTTATCACCCTATTCAAACTTCCTTAATCCTCTATCTCTTTACTAAAACTACACACATAGTCACGCTCTCACAACCACTACTTCATCTCAACACTTCCAATTCTTGCTTGGCAACCATAGACATTCACATCCCCATGTTATCACACCCATATAGTACGCATAGAGCGCTGAATCACAATTTTTTTCAAACATACTTATCTTAAAGTTAATGTGATATAATTCCCCCCTGTTCGAGTAAATTCCCTCGACCACTCAATGCTCAGCCTCATATCCTCCTTCTCCTACCTGTGATCTAGCTCTGCTTGCCATTCCCAATCTCCCTCTTCATCACCCAAATCCCATCCCCTAACTATCTGACAAACACTTTATTTCTTCTAATACTAACCAACCCTCCTACTGACTTAAATCCTCTAACCCACATCCAACCCGATATCATCTGTTTTCTCCTCTCAAACCTAACACTTTTACTCTTACCCCTGGAAATTTATCATATAAAGACCCATGATGATCTGTTCCACACACTCTCTCAAACCTTGCACACAAATACTTAAGCCCTTCGAATTTTCAGCCACTCGAAGGCAAGGTCGCTCATCGCAACATAGTATCATGTTTCACTTCCATTTCACGCCTATCCTCATGTATCCACCCCCTCCTCCCCTCCCTCATCATTCCTCTGCAGACACTCTCCATAAGATCAAATTTTGTATATATTATTATCACGTGAATTACAACATCACCTGTCTCAATCCTTACTCCATCTCAAAACAGTCAATATCTCACTCTCTCCTCCTAATACTCTCACACAACATCTCTGCTATTCAGCCTATAAAAGGCTGCCAATACTGGTACCATAATATACTTCCCTAACTTAATCCTATAATGGGCCATTCACAGGCACGCCCTCCATAATTCCCGTACGTACACTCACTTCCACTCTATCATATGCTTTCTCCACAGATTCCCATATAACAACATATATATAGAGACTATATACTAATATCATAGCCCTACTAAGTGCCTTAAATATAATATATATATATAATAATATATAATAAATAGATAAAATGTTATAGAAATTATAATAATACTATATATAATTATATATGCAGTTCCGATATCATTTGTATTCATCAACTATTATACAGCGGATGTACCATTTTGATTTTCTTGATTGGCTTAACTGCTACACCAGATAAGTCAAGAACGTTTGGCTTTTTTGAAGAAAATGTAGTGAGTAAATTCACTTACGTTAGGACAAGGTGAGTGAAAGGAAATTATAACTTATATTGCTTATGCATTGCTTTTAGGTAACCATTCTCTAATATTTTAAAAATCAAATGCTCTTAATTATGAAATTGAAGAAACAGGGTTGGATTAGCTAGTGTTGGAGAAAGACGATTCTTTACTTGTATAAATATTTCCTGCTTGGCTAACATTAATACCTCCAAGTTCTTTCCCATCCATCGCTAAAACAATACTACTCTGAAAGTCGGAGCAGAGAGATATTATATCCTTAGCTAAATAGATCAAGTGTAAGAATAAAGCAACCTCGCGATAGCAAGATGCATATTTCTTTCTTTATCCATCCCATTAAATCTTATGGCATCATCATACTTATTCATCGGTTCGTTCCAGATATAACTGCGTGTGACTGGCAAACATAATTTATCCAGTACAAAGTACGTTGAATCAGTCTTAATTATTCTAATTCATCGTGTCTATTCTCTATCACTTGCTGGAGGATTACATACGTTGCATTTTAACTTTTTTCTCCCTTGAATCAGTTTTCCACTTGGCTTTAGATATTGTAATCTGAATAATTACCTTCATTTCACAATCATGACGAATCTTTTCTCTTGTGACAACACTAAAGCAAGCTAGTAACCATCAATTGAACAATCAGCGAAGGACGTTTCAATCTCACGAAAGCGAAGTGATGCTATTCTACCCACTGGCATATTCCTATTTTGGCGTCGCTTCTTCCCTGCATCCGCCTTCCCCAATTCATTTAACGAATATTCATTTCCTTTTAAGAATCTTTTTTTATTTAGAAGGTAAATTAATAATTAATTTTTTTGTATTTATCATTTCATTATAAGCTTTATGCGAGCACCTGCGCTTTCCTGCACTATTTCTTGTTTACCGCATGAGGTGTACGCGTGCTAACTCAAACAACGTGATTGCTGCACTTACTTCAACGCAGAAACAGCCCCCATATGGGAGAGGACAATCCGCACGCAAATGTCATTCAGATTCACAGCAAGGACACACCAGGTCATTGAAATACGAAATTTACCTGGTAAAAATCTTGGGGTGGAATATCGTTGGGAGATATATCTGCTTGGGAACCTGGTCACTCATTCCACAGAGCCGTTTGTGAGATACTGACACCTGTAGCAACCCGTGCAACTCGACTTACACAGACGACGCTATCCAGCACAGACTCATTGAGAGCGATATATAGACACCGCCTTTATCATGCAACCCAGCAGAGAGACATAAATAATGATTTCACAACATGATGGTGCTACAAGCGCACTTCAGACCACCTAAGTAAACCGGGCGCATCTGAATACAGAGTCTACACTGACAAATTTAGAATCATGGGAGAGGGGGACCCTGTTGCGTGGCCCTGCAACGAGGTCGAGACCCCGCTACATCACGCCCCCTAATTTTATTTTCTTTATGGGCGGCAATGTGAAAGAGTGTTGTGGCCACATTAACTACAGTCAACACATAGAGATGAAAATCTGATCTCTAGACCGAATATTCAATGCGTTTGTAATCAAATCCGTACACACAGTAGTGGCAAACTGTCCTGGTAGACGATCCGACAGGCAATGGGAATGGCCGATAAAGACTGACGAATCGTAATGACAGGTACAAAATGGGCAGACACTTTGAACACCTCCTGTAAATTTCCCCAATAAAATGATGATTTCTAACAAAGCCTACCATTGTTTGCTTTAAAACCATCGCGTTCAAAACGCATACGTTTGTTTAACAAAATAATCCTTATTGTTATAACCTTATCTAATCATGAAGCCCTCGAGTGACCACAGATGTACGCGCGCACACAATCATACATAACATTATATGCGCAATCACCCACATCTACCGGTAACGAAGTAAGGCGCGTCAATACAACATCACAGTGGTTTTAAGCTTTACATGCATCAGTGAACTTTGAAACCAAAGCGTCAATACAACATAGCTTAATTTAACTAAAATTGTATTGCCTTATCGTGTGCTCTATCAGCCCTCCGAGTTTGTCGCAGAGGTTTTGAAATACCCTGTATATATATATAGCCAAACATTAGAATACCGACAAAATCTCCGGTTTACGAAGTATCGACGCGTCAAACAACAATCCCTGGATTTTAACCTTTACAAAGATCAATACCTTCTACAAAAAATTCATCGTTGCCTTTTTATCATAGCTTATCTTTAAACAATAAAATGTTCCTTATCATCTTGTAAGAAGCCCTCCGAGTTTTCGCAGAGGTTTTGAATCACAAAAAATTTTATATTTAATACTATATAATATATACGATTATAAATATATATACATAATATAATACTATATATAATTATATATATATATATATATTATAGCATAGGTAAGCATAATAATAATATAATCATATAATAATAATATATATATAAATATGTCAGGGTCAATTATACATAACAATACCATCTTCCAAAATCCATATCTATAACTCAAAACAAAACTTTTATCACCCTGTGTGTGTACGTATACACAATAGTGTCTTACCACACAATTAATTTCTTTTAAAGGCAAATAAAAAAAATGTAATAATACAACTTGAAATAACAGAACATGTTATCAAATTACCATAAGGTCGTACCTACAACACAGGAAGTATCGAGATTATAGTTAACACTCGGACCTTAAACTTTGCGAACGATACATTACTAGAAGACCGGCTCAAGCACAAGACGCCACCCTTAAAAATTATGTGTACCACAAGAGAGGACCAATACTATATATATATTTATATATTATATATTATATATATAATATATATATATACTATCATCATTTATAAATTATTATAGATTATATAGACTATAATATACTAACGCGAACTCCGGTTTCTATGTCTCTTTGGTAGACAAACGATTTGTAGGGGATTGAATGATCGGTCCAAAACAAATCATCCCATTTTATTGCAAGGGATTGTTTTAGGTCCCGGTTAATATCACGGTGACAACACTCCATATAACCAACAAATAACAACCCTAAATGAGGATTACAGATCACATCACACAGAGAATACTTAATTACAAAAGTAGATTAACTTCACATCTGTCAGATCAATCTAATCGACATTCGCAAAACGATTAACTTGTTATGTGGGTCCCAGATAAAAAGAATTTCACAAGTACATTAAAGACAAAAGAGAAATAAAAAAGCAGAATATAAAAGAAGAAAGGAATGGCAGACCTTAAATTTTGTGATATACACAACGATACAGCTTACAAATTTGAAAACTTGATATATCCTAATTTCATGAACTTATTTTAATTTTTAAATGAATTTCTCATTTAAACGAAAGAATTTGTTATTAACAAAAGCAGTGGTAGGTTAGAGGTTAATGGATTTTCGAGAGGCATGCAATGGAACACTTAATAAGAATTAGATCAGTAAATTTTATACGCATGACTATATGAGTTGCAGATAAATAGTTGTTATATCTAATTGTATGGATTAACTAATAATATAGTTACCACTTAGTTATAGACGAAACCCAATGGAAAAGCTCAATAACGGACTTCGTCTGCAAGTATGTAATGAAGCTATGTGGGCAACTATCAGGGCCTATAATTAATTACGAAACTAATTAAACATGAAATTTATTGGTATAATGATAGGATACCATTATAATAGGTCACTTAAAAAATTATATAAATCAATATTGTAAGTAACTAGCTCAAATGAGCGGTTGACATGCATTAATAATTTACACACTATATAACCAAGCAATTTGCATAAATGTGATTCATTAAATTTAAATTACAATTATTGGTGGAGTTAATACTAATGCATTGTCGGACAGAAACAGTATGTGTAATTTTACCTCCAAGCTCCGGTTTTTAAATGAGATCTGACAAGATCTCGGTCAGCCATTTGCATGAACTGCGAAAAATAAATTTCCTGGTAAGTGTACAAACAAATAGAACGAAGCACGCTTGTGCATATATAATATATATATATATATATATATATATATATATATATACATTATCGTATATATTAACCTAACTTATATATATAATATTATTCATAGTATACTAAATACATATTGAATATATTCATCCGACGACTATATATATACTATATATGTCCAATTTATAGTTAATCTAACTACGGATTGAGGTGAATAGCTGAGTAAATATATTATACTTGTATTAGTCGGTGTCATTATTAAGTAGAAATGTTCAAGTAGAGGCTCGCAGCTTTCCTCTCGAGTCCATGGAAATTTTCTTTAGGTATTATGTTTTAACACAATCTTGTTTAAATTTTCATGTCTAGGGTAAAAAAAATTATATAAAATCTTTTCATTTTAGTTAAGGTGAAGCAGTTAAAGTTTAAATTAAAATTCTTTTTATAATTATAGTTTAATATACTATATATATATATTTATACTATATTATATACTATATCTACTATATATTATATATATATATATATATATATGGTATAATATATAGTAATATATATATTATATATATATTATAATAATATATTATAAATATATATATACTATATATACTATATATATAATATATATATATATTTTATATATATATATATATATTATATATATATATTTATATATATCAGGCGCGTAGCCAGGAATTTTTTCGGGGGTGGGGCTGCGACTTTTGCAGTGGTTAACATTCAATGAGTTAAATTACTTAATATATATATATATATTATAATATATATATATTATATATATATAAACTATATATTTATTATACAATATACTATTATTCATAATAAAAATATAATAATACATAGAACACTACTATAATATTATTAATATATACACTACTATGACTAAATAGGCTAACATAAATACGAAAAGCCAAACATATTATATAAATCATTAACATCTTACTAAACTAGATATATCAGTATTCAGTTAATAAAATACAATAAGAAATGGTTACTTGCTGAGAGGCAGTAATCCCGACAAAAGCGTGATCAGACTTAGACAGGCTCAATAACAGTAGATTCACTCTGTGCCGGGCGGACCTAACACAGCGACCATTATTATATGTATGTTATATAGAAGTACGACTGGGGGACAATATATATGATTTATACGATCCAGGGAGGGATGAAATAGTAGGATAATATTACCCACTCATGTACATAATATAAGATCATTAATATATATAGGTAACGATTTATAGTATAGATAGTACTATATAAGGTGAGTCATACAGGAAAATACTAAATAACATATATTAGTGTATAATGATAGCATATTAAAATAAGATACACACGTAGTAGTGATCTAGATAAATAAATATATATAATGTAATCAGTAAAACTACGTCATAACATATTAGGTATTCTGTGAGATATATGAAACCTAGTATATTGATATCGAAAAAGTATTGACTAAATACCTCGAAGAAAAATTATATGATATATCTATCTTACTATATTAATATAATATATATTAATTATATGTATAACAATTATCGGAGCGAGTACAGTATTCTATACGACGATCGCTACTCATAGTTTCAATTCACTCATCAACAACTTACCATTCAGGAGTTGTATAAGCGTGCACATATTTCACGCTTTACCTTGCTTTTTGAGACTTGAGCGTTGAATTTGCCAAGAATTAGTTCTACCATCTGCTAAAGTAGACGTCTATACATATAGTCACTTGATGATGCTTCAGTAATTGACAGATAATACAGGCAGAGACCTATTAATGAGGCGAGATCACTCTTCAACACTATTCCAGACCGTACAGTACGTTCCTTAGCAGCTTAGTTTCCAGAACACCGGCCACCGCTTAATGTCCGAAAACAAGTTTTCTCTACTTCAGATCTAGGGAGGCGGTGGATAGGCATCGTGAGAAAATACAGCTAAAGAGATATGTGCAGGAGTAAGTGAGGGCAGATAGAGTGTTTATCGAGGAAAATCACACTCACCCATTGAGTCACATCCTTAGCCATCTAATAGCTGCACATACATTAATTAAGGACACGCAGTAGCTATTGGTTTTTCATTCTAAACATGATAATAATCATAAACTGCTGAGCGAAGCAAGAAATCCTACCGACACTATTCACAATCGCCACGTTTTCAGCTGGTACAAACTAGTTAGTCCTCGTGAGGAGGTCGGAAGGTCGTCCCTTTATAAATAAAGAGTTGAGGCTTTTTATCAATATGTACTGACCTCATACTAAGGTACATTGAAACTTTTCCTGGTAACATAATGATAAATACTGAGTGATAGAATGAGAGTGTGTCTTCATGCCAGGAGAAGAAGTTCGATCAGTCAACGAAGAAATCAGATCATCAAATAAATCGGAATAAAAACTGAGATGCGTGATATTACCGATATGTGATAATCGGGAAATCCTGAATGTACGACTCACCTCTACAATGCAACTATACTCTCTAGTTACAACATCGAAGACGATGATAATTCATGGGACACTTATCGGTAGTTGTCTATGAGAAATCTAGTATTATTTAAACATCAAGTACCCATAGGCAAGCTGTGCGGCAATATGTACATTTTTTAGCATGTGTAAAATATGGTTTTAAAATCTGTGTTCTGCAATTTGTCTATCTTTTTTTCGAGGAAGTTAATAATGTCTTTCACTAAGTTTTATTTCCACTGACAATGTCCCAAAGCTATGGTGCACCTGCTGTAGAGTGGGTTCTTAGACAAGAAGGTGTTAGGCATTATACTATACACAACGGAGATTTAACTTAAAACGTATAATGTTATAGAACCCCAAAAGAAATTCAGAAATTACTATAGATCTGAATCTTCACACAACGAAAATAGCTTTCGTGATAACTTCCACAAAGGCCTTACTTTGTTTCCTTCAGGAGTGACGACAAGTAATTAGGCTTCAAGCCGTCTCTTTACAAAATGTTCAGAAACCTCTAGATGCCAAGTTTACATATCACAGTCCTTTGTTACTATTCAGCACAAGATCCTTTCTTGATCCTCGTGTTATAACTATTGATGGGTTACACTCCAGAGAAAACTCTCTATATTTTCAAATACTACATTATTTCCATGGCTTATTAAGTTTTTAGTCGCAGCCGATATCGGCGTACACCTCGATCGCAAAAATAAGTGTCAGATTTCAGATGTACTCACAGCGTACATTTACCCATTAATGCTCCGCGAATTGCCGTGAATTTTAAAAGAGACCGTGAGAGACATATCAATATGAATTACACAACGAGTGACTACCCACGTCAAGAACACAATAGGTGTGTAATAGAGCTTATTAGAGATACACCATTCGTAATAGAGCAATAATGCAACTCCTCGGAAATTTCGCCTGCTCAATAAATGACCGAAAAGAAAGCTCCGATTTATACATTAATCAACTTTGGTCTGCGCATAAATTTTCGAGTTTTAAACGAAGATAGCCGAGCCTCCCCAAAATTACAATTTGCCATGCTTTCCCTGAGATATCATAAACCGGAACAAATGATAAAGAAAATCACCTTTCTTAACAGTACAAAAGTGAGTACTGCTACCACTGTCAATAAGCATATACCGCATGACCATAAATTCTAGAGCTAGTATCAGCAAACAGTGAAAAACACTGTCTCTGAGATTGGGTTTGGCCACGAAATATCACGAAGTTGTATACATTCCACATCCAGCTACATAATAACAGTATAGTTCCCGCTAGAAAAGAAAAAACTTAGATCTTAATTTAGAAATAAAACAATATCTATCACCGATTGCTATTTGTGTTCTTTGCGAAACTGCTGAACTAATATGGGACTCTAATATATTATGATAATCAGACAATATATGCGTATAATAATCACTATACATATAAAGACCACTCAATACTACGGATGAACTATATATAATATATATATACGGTAAGTGGAACGGATAACTCAAATAACACTTTGATAAGGATTAATATGGTATTCATATAACTAGCGTCCACACTATATAATCCCTAATTAAGCTATAAATCCTACGTATATATAGTATTATATTAATAATAATATACTTATAATATTAATAATTATATTATATATATACATATATATAACTTCTTCCACTATCTTTCCTTTTTAAAGCTAGAGACTAAATATTGAGCTGATTCAGATTCGTAAGCATACTTCTGAGTATCATCAAAGGGACTCGTATACAGTCTGATATTTAGACAGAGATTCTTGGGAGTACTAGATAGAATGTAGTAAGTGACTAGCCATTAAATGTGGTTCCTCTGGCAAAGAAACCATTTCCAATCACCAGAGGCACACGAGAGCAGGAACGTGGCTCACCCACCATGTGGGTGAGCCTCGATCACACCTAGGACAGAAGAGTGTTCATCTCAGTATTGGGAAGATTTCCATGTCATTTTATCAGACTGACCAATTATCTGGATCAAATGTCAAGTCAGTCATCGAGTCCTAGAGAGGCCGAACTCGTACGAATTGGAAGTCAGACCCTTAAGGGGCGGAGCTAGTATGCCTTCATGAAATCCTTAAGCAACTGGCTCCCGAATGATAACAAGGCAGCCTGGGGACTTTTTGAAAGCAAAATTCACAAATGAATACTTTACCCTCCCTGCATCTGAAACACGGAATTTTATGATACTTCTTATCATTATCTACAGATTAGAGAGTATATGACAATTAACGAAAATATTACATGTAATTAACCAGTGCGCAGTCGGGACTAGAAGCCGCTACATAGAAGGACCTGTAGTGTAACTATGTTTAATTTAAAAATCAATCTAAAAGTAGTGTTTTTTAGATACAAGAGAATTTTTAGACGAGATAGCTGTCAGAATCTAAAAAATTTTAATTCCAGTCAGTTCACACAACCATCGTTTGTGTCAAGAACGTTTCTCAAAAGGTTTATCGAGGTGATCAAAACCAAAAGAATGATCATGTTTTATTTATAAGATCTATAATCGTAAGGATGAGAAACTATCCTAATTATTCTTTCTGTAGTTCACATAATTCTCGATGGGACATAGTCATTTATCACGATTGAAGCTCATTCGTCTGATTACATCGTCGTCAAAATAAATGGATCCGAGTAGCCGTGAACGCCTTGGTAAGGAGCCCGGACCCCTGAGCTATGCAGGACTATTCTTTGCTTACTTCTTGAGATATGGGTCACACCAACTCTTGGTTTACTGTTGATTGAAAAAGATTATTTTTAAAATATTATCTCTCCAGAAATTTACTTGCTGAGACACCCAAAGATCACATGCTATGTTGCAAGATAGTTGTGAGAGTACTTACAGAGCACAGTCAGTTGTAGTCGGCACGGGATCCCACAACGGAAGCATCACGGTTGGATCCCGCGAGAGACGTATGCCAGCGATGGCAGGGCCAGGACACGCTCCGCAAAGCGTCAGTGCGGTTTGCTGGTGCCCACCGGTGGTGGTGATGCACCGGGGAGGTGGCGCAGGAGTGGGAGTATGATTTTTTTCCGAAGAGTTCTTTTTAGAAGATCTGCTGAACAATTTTCAAATAATGCAGAAATCTTATTCGGATCCGGAGCTGAAGAATCTTAAGTTGGAGCCGGATCCGTATCCGGAGCCGGAGCCGGAGCAGGAACCAGAGCCGGAGCCGGAGCAGGATATTGTAAAATAATGGTGACGCAGCCGGATCCTGGGTAATGATTTTTTTTTTTTTTTTCTAAAAATATATTTTTTAGGTGAAATTTAATGCCAGAAAACGTACTGAAACAATTTTCAAATAGTTACAGAAACCTTAGTCAGATCCGGAACCGAAGGTGAAGTCGGAGACGGAACTTGGAGCCGGAGCGGAGACCGGAAACCGGAGCCTGGGAATGATTTTTTTTCAAAAATATTTGTTAGGTGAAAAATTTTAATGCCAGAAGCCGTACTGAACAATTTTTCAAATAGTGGAGAAACTTTAGTCGGAAACGGGACCGGATCGGAGCCGGATTCGAAGTGGGAGCCGAAGTCAGAGCCGTTGCGGAGTTTGATTCCTTTTTTGAAAAACAACTCTTATAAGGGTGACAAATTATTGCCATAAGAGTGCTGAATGAACAATTTTCAAATCAAGGCAGAACCTTAGTTAATCCGGATCGGAGCGGGAGCTGGATTCGAGCCGAGATTCGGAGCCGATTCTGGTAAAGAAATTTTTTTTAAGAAAAAAAATTTTTAGAATGAAAAATTTGTTGCCAGAAAGTACAACCTTGAACAGGTTTCAAATAGTGGAGAATCCTTAGTCGGATCCGGATGACCGGAGTCGGAGCCAAGAGTCGAAGTCGGAGCCATCAGAGTCAGAGTAATTAAATTTTTTCAGAAAATATTTTTTTTTAGATGAAACATATTAATTGCCAGAAGTCGTGCTAAACAATTTTCAATAGTGCAGAAACCTTAGTCAGAATCCGGAGCCAAAGGTGAAGTTCCCGGAGCCGGAGCCGGAGCCGGAACCTGGGCTATGATTTTTTTTTCAAAAAAATATTTTTTTTAGGTGAAAAATTTATAGCAGAAGACGCACTGAACAATTTTCAAATAGTGCAGAAACCTTAGTCATTTCCCGAATCCGGATTCGGAGACGGATCTGGGTATAAATTTTTCAAGAAAATATTTTTCTTAGATGAAAAATTTATAGCCGAAGACTTACTAAACAATTTTAAAATAGTAAATAGAAACCTTTAATCGGATCCGAATTTGGAGTCGGAGCCGGAGCCGGATTCAAAGTTCGGAGATGGAGTCGGAGCCGGGAATAATTTTTTTTCGAAAAATATTTTTTTAGGTAAAATTTTATTGATAGAAGACGTGCTGAACAATTTTCAAATAGTTCAGAACCTTAGTCAGGTCCGGATCCGGAGCCGGAGCCGGAGCCGGATCCTGGTATGAATTTTTTTTTAAAAAAATATTTTTAGATGAAACTTTATTACCAGAAGACCGTACTGACAATTTTCAAATAGTTCAGAAACCTTATCAGATCCGGAGCCGAAAGCGAAGTCGGAGCTGGAGTAGGAGCCGGAGCCGGAGCCGGAGCTGGAGTCAGAGCCGGAGCCTGGGTATGACTTTTTTTCAAAAATAATTTTTTTAGGTAAAATTTAATTGCCAGAAAACGTACTGAAACAAATTTTCAAATAGTGCAGAAACCTTAGTCCCGCATCCGATTCCGGGAAATCCCGGCTACGGCCTCGGTGCGCTGATTCGTTGGTATAGAATTTTTTTCACGAGAAAATTTTCTTTAGATAATAATTTATTCTCCTAGGTAATTTAGAATCAATTTTCAAATGTGCAGAATCTTAATCGGATCCGGATTCCGGAGTCGGAGCCGGAGTTGAAGTCGCAGCCGGAGTTATGATATTTTTTTTGAAAAAATATTTTTTTTGTGAAAATTTATTGATAGAAAAAGAAAGTGCTGAACAATTTTTCAAAATTAGTGCAGAAACTTAGTCGGATCCGAAGCCGAAGCCGAACTCGGATCCGGTTTTATAATTTTATTTTCAAAAAATATCTTTTAGGGCGGAAAATGTATTGCCAGAAGAAACGTGTTGAACAATTTTCAATTAGTACAGAAACCTTAGTCCGATCCAGAGGCCAAACGCGGAGCCGGGTCCTGGGTATGAAATTTTTTTTAAGAAAATCATTTTTTAAGAAAAATTTGTTGAAAGAAGATGTGCTGAACACATTTTCAAATAGTGAAGGAACCTTTGATGGATCCGGAAATTTTTCTTTGGGTTGTATAAATTAAAGAAAATGTTCATCAGAAGTATTGAAAAGAATAATATATATTATATATATATACTATATAATATATATATATATATATATATAGAATATATAATTATTATATATATATTATATTATATATATATACTATATGATATATATATATGGATTGGGTTATGAAAGAACAGAGGGTGGGTGAGGTAGCAAGGGATGATGTTAGAATGATGGAGATGAAAGAGAGTGGAAGGGTGCCCTACCTATTAAATGCGGATGATTTAGTTTAGTGTGGCGAATCTGATATAAGCTTTGAGGGGATTAGTAGAGAGAGAATTGTAGCAGGTTGTGTAAAAGGAAGGGTTTGGAAGTAAACGTAGAATAGAGTTAAGGTTATGGTTTTTGAGTGAGGACAGTCCTCGCTGTGTGAAGTTATGTTAGAATGGTGAGCAGCTGGAACAAATGTCTGAGTTCAAATATTTAGGATATTGTGTGGATGAAAAGGGAACGGGATGAAATGCAAGAATGTAGTATTGAAACGTTTGTGATGGAAGGAAGATGGCTGGCGCAATTAAATCCTTAGTGGATACAAAAGGTAATAAGTCTTGAATGTGCTAGGTCTTACATGACGGTATGGTATTACTGTGCTAATGTATAGTATGAGACTATGGGTCTGGAATAAGAGTACAGATAATAAAGTATAGATATAAAACTTCTGATGGGGGCTACACGGATTTTTGATGGGTTGCTCCTGGGTTAAGGAGCAACCAACCAAGGTCAAGCCACGCCGACATGGGCAAAGAGTTGCTTGTTGCGATAAATTTGCAATAATAAGACGAATGAAAAATTTCACTCGCCCGGAACTCGAACCATCGACAACAGCGTCGCCGTTAGACAATGTGCAAGAGGCTCTTCCACTAGTCCGATCTGCCACTCAGAAAAAGAAGGTATTCGGAACAGTTTTCAAGTCTCCTGCGTCGAATATCACTGCTTTGAAAGGTACTTATTTAAATCTCAAGAAGGTGCTTTTAACCCCCTACTGGGGGTACACAGCATTCTGCTAGTTTGCTCCCTGTTTACAGGAGCAACCAACCAAAGTCAGGCACGCCGACATGGGAACGATGCTTGTTTGCGATAAATTTGCATAATAAGACGATGACAAATTTCACTCGCGCCAGAACTCGAACCATCGACACCAGCGTCGCCTGTTAGACAATATACAAGAGGTTAAACCACTAGTCAGATCTGACACCCCAAAAAAAGGTATTTCGTTACAGTTTTTTTAAGTTTCCTGCTTCGATTTCAACTGCTTTGAAACTCGATACTTATTAAAAATCACACAGAAGGATGGTTGGAACCCCTTCTGGGGCTAATCGGCATTCTTCACGGGTGCTCATGGGTAACAGGAAACGACCAAGGTCAAGGAACGCCAACAGGCCACACAACATGCTTCTTACGACAATTTGCAATAAGACGAAATTTTTTTTTGCTCGCGCCAGGACTCCGAACTATCGACAACAGCGTCCGCCGTTAGACCATATACAGGAGGCTCTACCACTAGTCCGATCGCCTCCCTAGAAAAAAGAACGCATCTCGGAAGTTTTCAAATCTCTACTTCAATATCACTGCTTTGAAACTCAACACTTACTTAAAATTCAACAGAAGGGTGATTGGAATCTGCTGGGCCTACACGGCATTCTTCTGGGGTGCTCCTGGGTACAGGAGCAACCGACCAAAAGTCAAGGAACGCTGACATGCGGCACAAGATGACATTTGTTGCGACAAATTGCCAATAATAAGCCGAAAAAAAATTTCCTCGTGACCAGGACTCGAACCATCGAAAATTGCGTCACCTTTAGACATGTAGAGGTGGCTCTACCAACTAGTCCGATCCACCTCCCAAGAAAAAGAAGGCATCTCGAAGTTTTCAATCTCCTGCTTCGATATCACCCCACATCACTGCTTTGAAACTCAATACTTATTTAAATCCACAGAAGGATGGTGGAACCCCTGATGGGGCAACACGGCATTCCTTCAGGGGTGTTCATGTGTTAACAGGAGCAACCGACCAAAGTTCAGGAACGCCGACACATGCGCACAATAAGCTTGTTGCGACAAATTTGCAATAATAAGAAGACAAAAAATCCTCGCGCCAGGACTCGAACCATCAAAAACAGCGTCGCCGTTAGACAATGTACAGGAGGCTCTACCACTAGTGCCAGATGCGCCTCCCCACAAAAGAAGGCATCTTCGGAAGATTTCAAATCTCCTGCTTCGAAATCACTGCCTGAAACTCAAAACATATTTAAATCCACAGAAGAGTGGTTGAAACCCTCTGGGGCTAAACACGGCATTTTTCAGGGTGCTCATGGGTTACAGGAGCAGCCGACAAAAGTCAAGGATCGCCGACTGCGCACAAACTGGGGGGCCCCCCCCCCCCCCCCCTTTCCCGTTTTTTTCGAGCCCCGTAAAAAAAAAAAAAAAAAAAAGAATTTGCAATAAATAAGACGAAAAATTTCCTCGCGCCGGACACGAAGCATCGACAAGAGCGTGCCGATATACACAATGTACAGGAGCTTTACTACTAGTCCATCCGCCTCTCCAAAAAAGAAGAAGCCATCTCGGAACAGTTTTCAAGTCACCTGCTTCGACATCACTGCTTTGAAAACTGTACTTATTTAAATCAATAGAGTTTGCTTGGAACCTATATATATATATATATATATATATATATTAAATATATAATATAATATATATATATAATATATATATATATATATATTAATATATATATATATATATATATATATATGAGAATAAAGTTTTTTTTTTTTTGCCGTTCTAAAAATGAAAAAAATTTTCCAAAATGTTTATTTCTTCTTTTTTAAAGTATTTCATTTTTTCCTTAACATGAAGAATATAAAAAAAAATTCATTACAAAAAAAAACGAACAGATTTTTTTTCTTCAAATTTTAGTACCAAGCTCACATATAAACATGTTAAACAAACTGACGTTTATATTAAATTTTTGGTAGAACGTAAGGTGGTGTCAGCCAGGTTGACTATTCTCTGTTAAAAATTTTAAAGTTGTAAGTTTTTGTAAGATTTTTTTTTAAAAAAACAATTTTCAGAGAGAAAGATTAATAATTAAATTTTTACCACAACTAAATTGGAGTATTTTAGTGCAAAAAAAAATTGAAAATATCTTGAAAATTAAAGATTTAATGGCATATAATGTGGAATTAAAAAAAAGAAATTCCTCTCTTCACCCTAAAAACGGTTCAAAAACGAACAGTTTTTTTTGTTTGTTTTTCAATAAAAATTAAAGATAATCATAGTTGTTCATCAAAAAAAAATTTACTTCTATCGGTTTGGAATAGTTGTGATTTTGTTATGAAGTCTCCCCTTAATGCAAGACCTTGCTGGCAAACATAAAGGTTATATATATATATACTATATATATATATATATATTAAATATATAATATATATATATATATATATATATATACTATTATATATATATATATATATATATATATATATATATATATATATATATATATATATATTAATATATATATATATATATGAGAATAAAGTTTTTTTTTTTTGGCCGTCTAAAATGAAAAATTTTCCAAATGTTTATTTTGTGTTTTTCTACATTGGATATTTAAACATGAGATAAAAAAAAAATTCCATAAAAAAAAACGACAGTTT
>JABUQX010053319.1:0-17500 GCA_015478945.1 Trachelipus rathkii
AGAGAGAAAAAAAAAACTGTGGGTTATCTTACCCGCTAACATAACAAAAATAAAATCTAGTAAATTAGCTTTTTTTGAATTTTTTTTATTTTCCAAAATTTGCCATTCTCTCTTCTGCCTTTATTTTTCTTTCTGGTCTACACTGCAACTCCATTTTTTCTCCAGTTTTTTCTGCAATTTTTGATCCAGTGACTTTTTAAATGGCAGTAATTAAAAAGTGAAAACTTTCTTCATTTTAATTATCTATTTTATTCTTCTCTCTGTAGTTTCCTTTTGAACTATCTACAAAAGGTTCTTTTTTAGACTTTACCTTTGCAACCCAGATATTAACAGTAACACCCTCCCTTATTTCTTTTTTGAAGTGTTTTTTGGCAGTCATTTCAGTGTTATGAGAGTCTGTTTCACAAGTATTATTAGTCCTTTGGCAAAATTTCAAAAATCTTACATATGAGAAATATCTCTGGCAATGTACCTTCATTCTTCTCTTGAATTTTGACAATTTCTTTCTGAAGATTACCCCAGAGCTGTCTTATTGAAGATAAATTTCCATCCATGTGTCATTTCACATTCTCCATTTGAAAGAAAAAAAATTGTGAACAAACATTGTAAACTTTGTTTTCTTCAACTCCTGCAAAAAAAAGATTGTGTAGTTCCTTCCATACTGTATTTTTCTTCAATAAATTTTTCATTTAAAGGCATAGGTTTCTATGGCCCCACTCCCCCCCCCCCCCCCTTTTTTTTTTTTTTTTTTTTTTGGGGGGGGGGGGGGGGGGGGACAAAAAAGGGGTAATTTTTTTTTTTTGGGGGGAGGGTTTTGAAATTACCAAAAACAATTCTTTTAAATCGTGAGTTTTGTTGAATTTGTCTAATTTCTTTTTTTCTTTTTGTAATGCATTTTTTCTCTTCAACTGTTGCCCTGTGGTAACTGGGTTTCTTGTGGCCTTTTCTAATTTACCGCATTGATTTGCTTCTATTTTGCAAATCTGGTAATACCACTTAGCCTTTATTTGGCTAAGAATGCTTCCAATCTTCCCCAGTTTTGCCTACCTTGTAGTGGAATCAATTGTTCCTGCAATGAGAAATCCATATTTTAACTATATAATAGGCTTTTTAATTTTATTTTTTGAGTTTATCTAGGCCTATTTCTTTGTTTTAATATAGGGTTTATCTAGGCTATTTCCTAATTGTGCTATAGGGCTGAACTAGGCCTACTTTCCATTTTCTGTTCCATCACATTCAACTTAGGCTTGTTACAAACCTACGCTCTGCTACATGTTAAGTAAGATCGTATCTTACTGGTAAACCAACGCTTACATATGAATACATGAAACACATTGAAATAAATGGATATTTTACTAATACCTTAACCTATAATACACAACGGCGTGTTTTAAACAATCGAAGATTTCACGTCCTAATACTACATTTTGTAAACAATAATTTAAACAAGACTAATGAAAACATTAGGCAAAACTTATGGCCGATGTTGCCAGAATAACTTTTCCTATACTGGCAAAGTAGGCCCAAACAAGTTTAATAAGTTACTATTTTTCATAGGATGAACAATATTTATTCATCAATTTTTTCTTTAATATGAACAAGAAAACTTTTTTTTGTCATTCAAGTTCCAAAAAAGCTCTATCCACCCCGTCCATGACTAAAGGGGCGCAACAAAATAAGTCGCGGGGGGCGCAACTTGACTTAGTTTTACGCACGGGTGATACGGATAAAATAAAAATTGAGTTAACAAGTACTATCATCAGAAGTTAAAGAATCAAAGAATTGCATTTTCTTTTTCCGAAATGTAAACACCATGTGTTTCCGAGAAGTAATGGGATTAGTATTAAGCTACGAAATTTCAATAAATGAAGTCGTTGCAATTAATAAAAAATAATTTCAATTAAATAAAATATTGTATTCACGATACCGATGAAAAATCAGATGGTTATTGAGTTTTTTTTTTTTTTTAAAAAAAAAAAAAAAAAAAAAAAAAAAAAAAAAAAAAAAAAAAAAAAAAAAAAAAAAAAAAAAAAAAAAAAAAAAAAAAAAAAAAAAAAAATTTTTTAAAAAAAAAAAAAAATTTAAATAGCAAATTTTAAGGGATGATAGAATTTGAGACTAAATATTTTCTTTACATAAAAATTTACCTAATAATATGGGTGTTATGAACCAGGTAAGAGAGAGTGAGAATGATAAAACAAAAAGCGCTGTTAACGACCGCTGTAGTGACAGTAAGAATGTTACAGCCGATGTTGTGGTGAACGAGAAGGTTTGTAAAATCGACGACTTCAACTCTTACCAGGTTTATGACACTATAAATAAGGTAGATTATCTACTTGACACTGGGTCAGCCAAAAATATTCTGGCTGGAAGTGCTCTTGTAAATAATACGCCACCTTTAGGCTATATGCACGCCGCGAATAATACTAAAATTGCTATTTATGATATTAAAACCATTGAAATCGACCTGAATTTAGGTCGGAAATATTTTGACACATTTTATATTGCAAATATTGATATGAACATATTAGGTTTGTCATTTTTAAAGAAATTTCAAATGGGCATTGACTTTAAACGAAATTTATTAATAGACTCAGTCACAAATAAAACTTTGAAATTAAATAAAAATATAAATTTTAATATTAAGTATGCGCATGAAAACTTTCCGTCTACTCTATCTTTTACTCCTCCTACCTCTATGCACGTTCCTTGTAGCCCACCTCTTTTTAATGATATTTTATTGAAATATAAAAATTTATTTTTTAAACGCGCATATTACTCGAAAAATCACCAATTAAAATTGAAACAAATGCAAACTTGGGGCGGTAAAATTTTTGAAAAGTATAAAATAACAGGAATGGAAGCACAGCTTTTTGATAGTCGAATACGTTAACATGATGGCAGCTTTATACCTGAAAAAAGTATATAGCGCTGGCCAACAACCTACCATTAAAGTAAATATCAGGGGGCCCCCCATCTCTCTCAAACCCCGCAGAATCCCCCACAAACTATATTCACGAACCAGAGCAGAATTTGATAATCTTTTTGCTACAGTCGTGTTAAGAAGAACCAACTCACCATGGTCGTTTTCCTGTAACAGTTCCCTTGAAAAGAGCGAAGGGGCGCGTCAGAAATGCAATCTCAGATTTTTTTTTATAAGAGGGCTAAACAAAAAGAGCCTGAAGATCAAAACTTATGGGCCTCCCCACCCTTCAGGATGCTATGTTTTATTTGAAAGGAAGTAAGCTAATACTACTAAGGTCCGACCTTAATCCAGGCATTTTATGGGAATTCACCTCCCACCCCAGAACTCAGAAAAAATACTCCAACCATCACCTCAAACCTCGGCACCTACAGTTTAAATCGATGCTCCCGATGGGGTTCGTCTCTCTCCATTTTGTGTTCAGGCCTTTATCGATTATTCTGATGCATGGCCTTCCAAACACGTGGTTAGCTACATGGATGGAATATCCTCATACACTCCAATACTGGAGGAGGAGCACCAAGTCGCTACTTGGAAAGGTTACTGAGAGGTTACAAATACTTAAACATCAGCATTAATCCCAACAAGTGTCAAATAGCTGCAAGAGAAATCGATTATCTGGCGTTTAATCCAATCGAGGAAAACGGCTCAGACAAATTCATGAAAAGATTAAGTGATAATATTCAGATACTTCCAAAACTAAAACTGCAAAGGAATTAAGAAGTTTATCTGGAAAGAATAGGTTTCTATAGCTCTTCTGTAAGTTTTTGCCTTTTCAGATATTAGCAGCTGCTCCCTCAACCTCTTTTTAAAAGGAAAGCCATATGGAAATCGCCGACTCAACTGGAACCCGCGTGCAGATAAGCTTTTGAAAAGATAGTAAAAAAAAAAGGCTATAAGAAACGCTAATGCCTTGGCCTAACCCAACGTCCCTTAAAGCCCCTTTCAAACTAATTATAGCACTCCACCGACGTGGTGCAGCAGCAGTAATGTTTTTATCCACTACTGCTGACGCGAAGGGGAATAAACCTATCGCTTTTTTTTTACAGCACGATATTTAATCGCCTACAGAAGCAACAAAATATGATTATGCGAACAGTTGTTTAGTAGTTCTTAACTAAAACTTTTTGAGGAAATACGGATTACCTGCTGGCTGGGAACTTGATAACAATTTCCACACAATCCCAAGAGAACTGTTGCAAAATACAAGATGAATGGCATGATTGCAAGAACTACAATCTGCGTGAAATAAGGAGTTTAATTAAACCTCTTGGGAGCTGATTATCAAGAAGATCAACCCTCTCTCTGAATATCTATTACACAACAAGATTGTTAACGAAGCTGCAAACCGTTGCAATTGACGATCTAGACAGCAATGTTGAAAAAGAGGCGGAGCTTCCACTCCCGCCCGGCCCTTCGAGCGCTTATGATTGGCTCAGCCACAGCGAAACCTGGCAATTCAGAGCTACGCAGCAAAACCAAAACAAAAAGGTTGAAATATGCAGCCCTTTAAACGCATTCAACTACGAAACACGCTTCGCCAGGCCTTAAAAACAGAAGATACGCGCAAACCATAAAGAAGAATGCGGCGTACGCCACGGTAAAAAATTCCCATAAAGGCAAGAATGAAAAGGGATTTTTTTTTTTTTAAATGATGCAAAATGTAAACAAAGAAATTCTTCGATCACCTTTCCGCGCGTGGACCAAATAATGAATTGGGAAAAGAAAAGGATTGACGGTATGATGAAACGCCAGACTTGAAATAGAAAAAAAGTAAATTTTTTTGATAAAATTTAATAATAAATAACTATTGGAAAGGTAGATGAATTAAGTGATACTCTACCAATAAATTTCAAATAAATTTAAATCCAAAATTGCAAGTGAACGCCCCACCTAGAGCTAATAAAGGCGATTCAGAAAGAAATAAATATACAGAATAAGTGAAGACCAGAAATACGCATGAATTTCCATCAACTTCCTACTAGAAGGTAATGAAAAGATTAGCTCTTTACTTTATTAAAAACACTAAACTTAGTGGTTTAAAAAGAAACAGATCTCTTTATAATGCTCGATATCTCTTTAAATTACAATGCTCGAGTCATTCTACCAAGCGTCAGAGTTGCCGATCTCATACGTATGACGCACCTGCAGGGGCTTCTGGGTATTTCACGCTGCCTTACTCGATACTATCGAAGGTTGATATATATAGTGTTTAAAAATAATGCATCAACAGTATAACAGCAGATAGTAGATAGTCCTCATAGATCAGGTATACAATCAGGACGAAGGACATCCAATCCTATTCTTCAGGAAAATACAAAGACGTTTTCCTAAACAGTTTCGAAGTCATTCTAATACTGGACGTCTCAAGCTACCTTCCTGTCGGTGGGCAATACAAGGTATCGTGTCTACATACTCATCACGACAGATATACAACACTATAGATAGATGAGAGATTTATATAGACGTATACTAAAGCGACAATAGTTCAAACTTTGATAAAACGCAGCCTAATTCCGCACTGGTGGAATTCGAGCGCTCCGTCTCAGATAACGGCCCAAACTTTAAAACATCACACATATTTGGGGGCGTGTGTAGCTATTAGGGATACTTTCACACCCACGAAACGCAGCACATTATAAATCCAGCGTCGAAAGGGAAATGTGAAGACGGTCAATAAGATGATTTATTAACAGCAAATTAAGCCATGTTAGCGCGAGCCAGCCATGAAAACCCAAGAATGGTTGGACGTCTTACCCTTCGTCTTATTCGCTCTCAGGCCTGGCACCCATCTCAGAGAGTGGCATCACCCCCAGTAAATTATTATATGGGCAAAATATAAACATTCCTGACGGCCTAGTAAGTACTTCTGTCCCAGGCGGCCCAAAATCATACGACTCATACATTGAAAAAATAACTGAATTGATGGCCCCAGACCCTTACTTCAAAAGAAACAAAATCTGCCGCATAGAAAAATGCCTTATCATTACCAAGAACTTGCCCAAGAAGCAAAATTAAGAAAAGAAAAAATAAATATAAACAATATAATGTCTGTAAGCTAATCAAAAATAAAGCATGGTCCTTTTATAAATTTGTCCAGAATCAATCATAACAGTAATGCTCATATAATAAAGGGGTGATAAAGTAGTAGTTGAAAGCTTCGGAAATGTTAAAATCTTCTACGAACCAGTCCCCGATCCTTCGACTGAAAGAAAAACTCGGAATAAATGAAAATAGAGGAAGGAAGTGGGGGGACAAGAGTGAATATCTCTTGAGAAAAATAAGAGTCAGAGACGACGATGTGGTAATTAGTACGTGTGCAAAATATTTTATTATATGGGTTATTAATAATAAATATTGTAGTTCCTTCCCCTCTTCCCATGTAGTACAATCAGTATTCTTCCTTCTATCTTCCTTTGCATTTTATGTACCAATTCGAAGGAAGGGGGAGGGAGAAATACCTTGTGAAAAACAACCACCTCAAGGCTCACTGTGTCTTGAGACAGTTTTTTCTTTTTTTTTTTTTTTTTTTTTTTTTTTTTTTTTTTTTTTTTTTTCCCCCCCCTTACGAACCGAGATCACCGCGATGAAATATAGGCTGGGGTTAAGATAGGGAAGTCATGGTTAAGACATCTTGCATGCATGTCATAGAAAGGTATGCAAACATCCTGTAAAGGGGCTAAATTTGGGCCAAGTCCTCCCTGCATACCCCTTTAAATACATAGGTGCATCTCCTCCTACTCTTATTGTAACGCATAATATCTTGGCTCTTCTCCCAGCAACAGGGAGAAGATGCCAAGAAGGAGAAGCTGTTGATTGGCTGAAGGCGAAAACGAGGCCCCTGAGCTAGAGACGGCTCCAAGGATTGGGTTGTAGCTAGGGCTCCGAAGCAAAGGAGTTTCCGTGTTAGCAGTAAGGTCAGTGCAATACATATTATTGTTTATTAATTCGAAGTGTTAAGTAATTTTTGTAACGACTTATTGTGCCTGAAGAGTCTGCCCATTAATTAAATTGCTCCATATTTTTTTTTTTTGTCACTATCAATCTACTGATACAATAAAGCATTACTAAGGAAATTGCTTTATTCCGTTCAATACCCACCGGCTAATTTTATTGGCATCATAAATTAATTATTCAGGAAGTTGTGGTTGCTAGTGAAAATGTATCTAATATTTTTATAATATATTATATATAGTAATATATATTGATATACACCTGTAAATATATATATATGTATATTAATTAATATAGTAAATATATTATCTATGTATATATATATATAAATATATATATATATATAGTTTTTTTAAAAAAAAAAAAAAAATTTTTTTTTATTATATATATATTTATATATATTAATATATTGCAATATTCTCTATTCCCAACCATCGGGGAAAGTGTTTGCGCTAATCCATACCCAGAATACACGTGCCAAATTATCCACGGTATAATAGCCGTTGTGTGGGCTTGTTATGTGGAATAACATGTTATACGGGGGGGGGGGCCCCCCCCCCCCCCCCCCCCCCCCCCCCCCCCCAACTTAATCCCCCCACCCCCCCCCCCCCCCCACCTTTTTGGGGGGGGGGGGGGCCCCTTTTTTTTTTTTGGGGGGGGTTTTTTTTGGGGGGGGGGGTGCCTGTAGTGGTTCCACAGTATAGCCACACTGGTTTTCCACGGTAAAAAAATAGCAAATGTGTAGTTGTGGGTGTTCCACGGTATAGCCGCTGTGTGCTGTGGTGTTCCCTGCACATATCATCATTCAAGTTTTCTTTTTTAGTATTGGTGCTGTGGCTTTCCTTCTCTTATTCTTTTCTTTTTCTCCTTCTCTTCCACTACTATTTCCTAACTAATCCTTAATTCTCCTCCCCTCGTTATGGTGGAGACCAATGACACTGCTCCGCCCTCTACCCCTCAACATGTTCATCTTCCTCCCTTTTAACCTCCCCAACCTGAACTTTGGTTCAGTTTAACTGATGCTATTTTGGATGCGGTTGGGGATGAAAAGACAAAGTTTGGGATCGTCTTGTCTTTTCCTCCTGAAGAGGTCTCCCTCCGTATTAAAGACTCTCTTCAGACCTTGACTTCCTCCTCTACCCCCTATGCGGCTCTTCGTGATCTTTTGATCTCGTGCTTGGCCCCGACACAGGAAGCCAAGTATGAAGAGATGCTCCGCAACACCTTACTGGGTGATCAGAAGCCTTCTGATCTCCTAGTAGAGATGTTGGCATTAATAAGAGGTACTCCTACAGCGCAAGAGCTTGGCCTCGTCCGTCACTTTTTCATGAAAAAGATGCCAGGGAATGTGCATTATTTTCTCGCCTCTTTGGACCCAGCTCTTTCTCTACAGTAAGTTGCAGAGAGGGGAGATCGTCTTCTGCGTACATTTGAGCCTGACACCTCTTCTATTTCAGCTGTTTCTGCTTTTTCTGCGTTCCCTCCTCCCCATCCAGTTCTGCAGCCTGCTCTACCTTCTTCTTTGCATCGAGTTTCCTATTCTCATGTCCTTTCCGCTTCCCCCTTCCCTGCTTTCTCTTCAGTTTCTTCCCTCTTGTTACTCATTCCGTTGCTTCTTCTTCTTCTCCTCCGATGTTCTCTCCCTCATATCCTTCGGCTGTTTATAGCTCCTCTCCTGACCTTGTGTCCTCCAGATTTTATACAATGGAGGCACGGCTCTCTACTTTGGAGTAGGGGATGGATGGTGGATGTTAAGGCAGAACTTTAGTCTATTTCTGCAATGCTCAAGTCCCAGAGGGACTCCCGTCCTCGTGGTCATTCCACTTCTGGTCGACGTTTTTTAGACCGCTCCCCTACCCCAGACCCTCAACAATATCCGAATGGATATTGTTTTTATCATCACCGGTTCGGCCTTCAAGCAAAGAACTGTAACTTTTGCGGGAAACCAGCAAGCCAGCGGTTCATAGTGGCAGGGATTCCAGCTGGCTTTTCCTCTGTTTGTTGTTCTTCTTCGTCTTCTTCGCCTCAGGACGTCCTACGCTTGTACGAAAGGTCTGCAAGTCTCTTCTTTTTGATCGATACGGGTGCTAGTTTTTCTTTGGTGCCACGAGATTCTTCTCAGAAGTCTGCTATTCCTCTTCCTAGCCGGGCTCTTTATGCAGCAAATGGCAGTAGCATTTCTGTATATGGTGAACGTTTGTGCACGATCGATCTTTCTCTCCGCCGTCAGTTCCCCGGGGTGTTTTTGGTGGCTGACGTCTCCCAGCCCATCCTAGTGGCAGACTTTCTGTCTCATTTTGATCTTATGGTTGATTTAAAGAGCAGAAGATTGGTTGACGGTTCCACGTCTTTATCTTCTGCAGGTGCGGTTGTTTTTCTTGTTGGTTCTGTAACGGCATAACCTCTGCTGTTTGTCCGTCCTCTGATTGCCTATTCTCCTTTTCCTCTCCAATCCTGCAGAAGGATTTCCCGGTGGGCGCTGTTGAACCCCCTGTTCTTCCCGTCTTCTCCTGCTCAAGCATTCGGGGTGCGCCACCATAATAGAGACTAAGGCCTCCCCAACCTTTTTGGTTCGTGCCCGACGTCTTGACTCTGACTAGCTTCAAGCCGACAAGGCGGATTTGAGCACATGCTTCGGAACTTGGAATCGTCTGCTTTCCTAAAAAGTTCGTGGTCCCTTCCCCCATCTCCCATATGGTGCCAAAGGGGTGTTTCGGAATTGGAGGTCAGTAGGGATTTTCAGAGCTCCACAACCGCTCGTACGATTCCTGGATCGCAATCCTGGTCCCGTCAAATTCCAATCGTTTTTTTTCACAGCTCGAACCTGGCCCTGGGACCAACTATGTTTTTTAGTAAGCCTCGATCTTGTAAGAGCCCTACCACCAGATTCCTTGTCGCTGAAGAGGATCTATTCAAAAGACACGCTATCACACCCCTTTTCGCGCCTTTTTCCGAATATACACGATATGCCTTTCGGTCCCCTGAGAAATGCCGCTCAGTCCGTTTGCAATGCCTTCATAGATAGCGGTTTTTCCTCAGAGGTTTTCCCCTTCGCTTTTTCATACCTGGATGGAACCTCCTCGTTGGCCTTCCCTCTCCTGCAGATAACACGGAGCAAACATCTGCGTGGCTGCTTTGCCAGCGTTAGATGAAAGTGGGGGCTTTTTGTCTCAAACCCCGGCGAAAGTGTGGTTTTTAAGATGTCCCCCTGCTCTCAACTTTTTCTTGGGGCATAAACATCTTTCGCAGAGGGTAATTTTGTCTCTAGCCGACCGTGTGCAGGTCCCGATTAAGCACTTTTCCCTTTGGCCTGTTGAATCAAGAAGCAGCTCAATCAGTAACCTCGGCATGTTTGAAATTTTTTATCACAGTTTTTTTTTTGAAAATCGGGGCCTGACGTTTCCCTTCCGCCCTTTTAAACTGCTTCTCATTCGTTTCTAAAACCGAGGCAGTTTCTCAAAAGTTTTTTGGCTGGACTGCCCCGAGCAACAGTCTGCTTTTGAAGCTTCCAAAGAAGCTTTTGCTTCTGCACTCTCCTGGTCCACCACAGGACTCAGTTTTCCGACCAGAGTTTTTTTCAGGTAAGATTGCTCCGATTTTGGGGGGGGGTTCGTGGGAGGTGTCTTACAAGCAAGCACCTAAAAGGAGTGTGGTCCTCCTCTCGCCTTCTTTCGCCAGTTACATACAACCTGCCTGAAACAAGCCTTACAGTGGCTTTCCGGTAGGAAGTTTCCACTTTGGAGAATGTAAATCTTCGCCGTTCAGTCCCCACTTCCCCCGTTTACTTTTGAAGGGTCGTGAGTCCACATACTCACTAATCCACAAACCACTTCTTCCGCTATTGTTTTTTCCAGACCGAAACGGCATTCCTCCTAGGGAAGCTTCGTCACCCTTGAAATATGTTTCCCAAGTTTCACTACCGATGTTTCGGTCACATATTCGGGAGTGGGAATTAACTTCACCGCCGATGGCTCTCTCTCGCATTGACATTGGGATGTGATTTTTCAGCCTTGGCCCGACAATCGCTTTGAAGCTATGGCAACGTGGCAAAGCTGCTTGAAGATCCTGACTTTTCACAAGACTTCTTTCCTCAAGCTGGAGCGGCTCCCACTCCTGGTAATAAGAGAAACAGACCTTTTTTGTGAAAATGTGACTCAAAGAATTTACTTCGACCGCCTTTGGTGGCCTTCCATCCCGTTTTTGTCAGCCTGTTTTTTTTCAAAATTAATCTTCACATCGCTTTTCTTCCCCACCCCGGGCCCACTTGAAAGCGTCCAACGGCAAATTGGTTGCAGCTAGTTTTTTGGGTGTGGCCTGATACGTGAATGCCCGACGTAGCGAATTTGGGTGTAGCAACTTGGCCTTCCCCCGCCGTCAAGCGTTCTACAGGTGCAACGTCACCCAAGGCTTCCCTCTCAGGCCCATTCTTTACCGTCCTAGTGGCCCCGTTTTTTTTTTTTTTTTTTTTTTTTTTTTTTTTTTTTTTGAGCGTGTCCCACAATTGACATTCGAGGGCGCCCTCTTTCCTCCATCTAGGGGCAAAAGGTACATCCTTACGTGTACCGACCGTTTTTTAAACACGCTGGGACCGGAGGCTATCCCCCTCTCTCAGTTGGCCAACGGGCGGAACTCCAATAGCTAACGCCTTTTCTAGCTCATTGGGTTTTCCCGTTTTGGGTGTCCATCTCCTCCTGTCACGACGGATCAAGGTCGCGTTTTTTTCAAATCCTTCTTATGGAGAGATTTTATGAATCTTCTTGGTTCAGAGAAGATAAATACAACTTGTTTTAACCCAAAAGCGAAGGGAATTTGTTGGAACGTTTTTCCACACCGCGCCAACTTCAATGCTTCTCTCCATGGCTTCAGCCCAACCCCAGAAGCAATTGACTGAAATGGCTCTTCTCTCGTCATGCTTGGCCATTCGAATCTGCTGTCCAAGAGGAAAATCTGCACTGTTCTGCCTGCTTGGAATTAAGTGTAGGGTTTCTCGCTATTTTCGTCTTCCCTGTGATTTCTTCTCTGCAGTCCTTCCTTCCTCCCTTTCTACTGCTGACCCGCTTTCCCCTATCTTAACCCGCTTGGGCGCTGTGCTTTTGTCGTGAAGACCAATTCCCTTCTCGGCCCCACAATAAGGTTTGCAGTTCTTACATCCCAAAGGATCCCTCTTCCGTAACCCTATCTACAAATTTGCACTAAAATTTTCCAAAATTTTCCAGTCCTTGGTTTAAAAAAGAGTCGACATCAACATAAATTAGAACACTAAACACACAATGGCTAGGGTCCCTAAGGTAATCAACTATATATGACCAAAGACTCACTATTTTTTTCACAGAAAACTAGAACGTTTTACACACTAATGTGCCTAGGAAAACTCCAAGTAACGCTTTACTAAATTGCTCTCACAACCCCTAAAAAATGGACATTCAATTACATCAAATTTTAACAAAACTTAACTTCGTTTTCGAATATCTTTTGTTTGATCTAGAAATAAGAAATGAAGACAGATTCAAATAGCTCAGAACTGTTGTCAGAAATAGAAGGTTCAAAAATACCTTTTATCGTTAATGGATGGACATCACCTGGCTTCCAGCACTGTGGGAAAGCAGTACTTAGACGTAGAGAGTGGAGTTGAGCAAGGGCTGTAGTAAGTTCATGTTGGGACTTTAAAAACGCCAGTATAGATACCATCGTGGACACTTACCATCCTATCTTTCGTAGATTAATAGAGTCTTATGCAGATGATCATTTGTAATTTCCCTGAAAGAGATGGAACACCTCTGAAAACAGGAAGAGTAGGATGAGAATGACTACATAAGTAGGGTAGAGAAGAAAAAGATAAAAAAGAGAAAATGAGTTCAGCCTTTTCAGTGGGGTGTGTTATCTATAGATCCATTAAAGAGAAAAAGAAGGCAGAATTGTAGTTATTTGAAATGTTCTTGGCCAGAAGGCAGCAATTTTATTGAATATACCATTATAAAAAAAAAGAAGGTTAGCACAATGAAAGTACGTACAATTAGCCAGTCATTCTTGCAACGATTTCGAACTGAAAAAAAATTTCCATGTGAAAAAACAAAAAATATGTTTTTTCCCTTACCAAGAAACATAGTCTATAATCACAGGGGTAGGCAAATATTTTAGTTGGCGAGCCACATTAAGTACGTGAATCAAATTCCGGGGCATATTATTTTTTTCCAGTTGATGTAAAGGCTTTATTTACTTATTAATGTTGAAATTCATTGGAATTTATTTCAAAAAGAACATGAAAAAGATCAGAAATAAAAAGATTGGAATAATTTACTATAATCCATTGAATTAACAAAATAAATAATTTATTGATGTCAACCCAATTCTCACAATTTTTTCTTCTTCTCAAGGGTCATAGTCTGTCCACCACTACTCTAGCCTATATGGCACGGGAACAAGTGCTATTAAACCATAGAGTTTGAGAGGTAGGTTTACTGCAAAATGAAATGAGCGTGCTACCTTATCAAACCTCTTAATTTTTTCAGAAGACACCAGAGCGTGCTCAGAGCAAAGCAGGGATCACTCTGGGAATAGTTGGCGTAGAATAAACGCAAAATGGGCTGTAGGAAGACGTGTTTGAATTAAGAGATATAAGAGTTGTGGTCGGATTTTACCAATAGGAGCAAAATGGTGTATTTATAGAGAGAAGGACTAGTGGTGAACATAGGTCAAGTTGAAGTGTGTTCAGAATTGTTGGACGATCGGAAATGTGTTGTGTTCTTTATTAGTTGCTCTAGGATGTTGAGAAATGCTAATGATTTGCATTCCCCACTAATCAGTATGAGGGACCACCACCAGTGTTTGTGGACATGAATCCTAATAGAGGACCTCAGTATTTGGATGAGAATATGTTATATATCTTATATAGTATATATTCATATATTTTATATAATACTCTATATATATTATGATATATGATATATATAATTATATTAATATATATATTATATATATATAAAAATCCTATATAAAAATACATTTTTTTTTACAGTTGACACAAAACTCACGGCAGAGCCCTATTCAAGGAGGGGGTGTTGCCGCTCAAAAGTCAACAACTAAAGTAAATTACCCAGATGAGCACGCAGAGTTTGAAGTGGGGGAGATTAATTCAGCAGGAAACACAGAAGATGGAAGTAGTGTAATTAGTAGAACAAAAGAAGGAACACCAAGGAAATACTGCGAGTTGAACCTACATCAACACAAACTCATGTTGCAGACTAGCCCGCTAGTCTACGAGGCGAGTAAAGGTGGAGTACGCGAGTGATAAGCTCCCTGAGCACTGCGATGCGTACCTATAGAAAGAGAGTAAGCACCACATCCCCAGAGATAGAGGGTCAAGGGACTGGAAAATACAGAACAGTTATAAGCCTTTGCTTTGACTGACATATCACCAAGCGGTGAAGCAGAGTCTAGGATGAGAGGAGTACTCCCATCCATATCAAGCGATAAGCTGTATCTAGAGCGAACTGAGAAGAGGAAAAAAGTCTCGCCATCTGAACAGAATCCTTTGACTAGACCGTTGTGATGTGAGGTTTACAGACATTTTTTTGTATTATGTTATGGCAAGCTTTAATATTGTAACAGGAAGACAGAGAACATCGAAGAATAGGAAAGTTTAGAAGGTGCTTCGAGAGGAGTATTTGTAGAAGTGAGTTTGGTTAAAGATTGAATTTCACAAGGTATCGACGACTCACGGAATTCAAGGGGATTAGGATAATAGGATGAAAGGATTAAGACGAGAGGCATTCTAGCATTAAAAGAGCGCAGAAACAAATGAGTTAAGATGAAGGGTAGAATCATCGCTTGATGAATAGAGTTAGAGGTGCAGTGAGAAGATCAATAATGAAAGTAGGTATAAAGTAGGAGATAGGACAGAACCCTGAGGAACACACTATTGACAGAAAAGCAAGAAGTCGCCTCAACAACAGCCGACTTTGAGTGATTTGAAAGAAAACTAGACATAATATATATATATATGGCCCAAAGGACTGGGGCTTGGAGAGCATTGACGAATGCCAAACTCGGTCGTCTGGATATGTCAAGCGCCACACGCAAGTCTCCCTGTAGTTTCATCGGAAAACCATAAAATCAGTAAGATAGAAAGTATAATCGCCAGTAGACTCGAGCGACGAAGCCGTTGTGATGGTAAAGAATGAATGAGATTCATATGACTAAGAATGAGAGTTGAGAATGAGTTTCAAATATTTAGGTAGAAATCAAGTCGAGATTATAGGGCGATAGTTGAAGGATCAGTAGCGTTCCTTTTTCGGAACGTTGACATGTGGTGCTTCAACACTGAGGGAAGTGCTATGTTAAGACATAGAGAATATATTGAACGAGGGCGGGATAGCACGTAGCCATCCACAAAACCCGGTGAATGCATCCGGGAAACCGCTTCCTAAGTTCGTAATTTCAGACCCATGCCCATCGATTGTAACACAGGCATAGGCTAGACACTGAGAGAGTAGGAGGATGAGGAATGCAGAATCGTTCAGGGTTGAGTTAAGAGAAATATAGGAGGCATAAAGTTGGCCTTTACAATTGAGAATTGAACGAACCATCAGAGCGAATAAAGGAGGAAGCCAGATTTACAGAAGTGTTGAGATGTTTTTGGCAAGAGGCCAGAAAGATTGTCAATGAGAATCAAGGAGGTTAGCGCATTTCGTTGATGAAAGCCCGCTTTGCTCGTGAAGAGTATCCTGCAACGATTTTAGCAGAATGAAAATTAGCAGAGATAGGAGAAGAGATTTTTCACTGATAGCACTGGTCTTAGCCGGATGGCCCGAGAACAAGCACGATAGATACTGGTAGAGAAGATTTAGTCGAAGAAGGAAGAATCTGCTCGACTCCCATCAACAACGCTCCCAATTATCGGCAGAAGTTTGAGCGTAAATACAAAGCAGTCATTGCATTTATCGTTAAGCGTAGAAGCACGCCAAGGCCCCCATATAGCCCGATCCAAGTGCCAGTAAAAAACGCGAGGGCAGGATGGAGCTGTTGGAGGATCTTCAATTAAGTTAAGAGATTAAGTTGTGGTCAGATTTACAATAGGAGCGAAGTGGTGTATTTATAGAGAAGGACTAGTGTGAAACATAGGTCAATTTGTGTGTCAAGATTGTTTGGAGTCCGCAGATGTGTGTGGGTTATTTAATAGTTGCTCCAGATCGTGAGATGACATATTTTCCCTCCTCCCCTAAATCAGCATTTGAGGACTCATCATTCTAATACATATGAAATGAGGAAATTCTGAGATATATATTTGGCATTCAAATCTTTTTAGGAGACAATTAAATAGTCCTCAACTCTGTTGTACAGCAGGGGATTATCTAGAAACTGATACGTGATAAAGTGTATCTCTGTGTAGGATAACAGTATCAGAAGCAGAGATTATTGTGAATACGAATGCAGAAAAGATTTTAATAGGCCACAGAACATGAAGTTAGGAGATTCAGATTCGAGGAGTGTTATGTTAACTATAGGACATACTCACATTATAGACGAATTATGAAATAAGTGTAGTTGGATATGTCAAACGAGTAAGAGGATGAATTCCTAGCATTCTGGTCTCATACAGAGCAAAATGTTAGATTAGAGTTAGAGAGTGGTGTTCCCGGATGCAGATTACATTGCAAGCCCAGGTATGTTAGTAGTCGATAGTAAGCCCGGCCTGTCAAAGGTGCATTCTGCATGAACCGCCAACACACAAAAAAATAACAACAACACAAAAAAAACAAAACAACGTGAATCAGGTTCAAAATTATTCACACACTAAACCTAAATTTAAAAGCGTAAATGTAAAATTAAATGGTAATTTAAAGTTATCATTTAAAAAATATGAAAATCCTTAAAGTTAAAAACACTACCTCCTTGCCCGCTAAAATAACGAATAATAAGAAGTAAATAAAATTGTTTAATTAAAACTAAATTTAAAAGTTAAAGTGCCAAATAATAAAAATTAATTGTTAACATCTGAGCAGAATTTCTTATAACAGTATTATTTATAATATCACCTATGAGGAGGATTACTTACAAGAAAGAAAAAAAGTAAGAACTAGGACTTATCTTTTAAACCTTCGTACGTAGAACTTTACTAAAGGGATAAAATGGTATGAAAGTGTAAGATTTTAATAAAATTTAAAATAAAAAAAACAGTTGAAATATAAAATGAAATATTAACCAGACAGATAAACTAAACACAAAAATAAAAAAATATAATTATTTCAGATGAGGAGAAACAAAGTCTTCACACCACGAAACCTAACACACACACAACACACCCCACACATATTATATTTTTATTATATATATATATATTATATATAATATATATATAGTATATATATATATATAATATATATATATAATTAGGGTGGAGAGAAAAAATTCGTTGATATTTTCGAGTAACTATAGTGCGAAAAGTTGCGATTTTGTGAAAACAGAAACAAAAAAATTATTTAAATCGGACTTTATCTTCTGATGAAATGCTAAAAAGTAAAAAAAATGAAAATTTCCGATTTTTTTAGAATTAAATAAACTAGG
>JABUQX010053319.1:22500-26650 GCA_015478945.1 Trachelipus rathkii
GGACTGCGGAAGAGACAGGAATGACTTTTAAAACAGGGAATAGCACAAGTTGTTGCCCTTCGTCGTAATAGAAAGCAACACCTTTTGGCAAAGCGATGTAAGGGAATTTAGGAATGTTATGAACCTGTTTGCAAATGGACCAGTAATTTGGATTCAGAGGTATCTTCTGCAGAATCTGTGTCAGAGCAGACGGTATTGGGTTTGGAAACGAAGATAGCTTGTACACATAAGGTATTCTCTTCGAAGAGAGAGTGGCATCACATTGGCTTCAATTTCAAGGCTCACCCGGGGGGACGGTAGGAAAGCTCCAGTGGAGATTTGGATCGCCTCATTTCGGATGGTATCTTATAGGTGTAGTATTGTTGTGGAGGTCTGGCCGTACAATGCACAGCCATAGTCAAGTTTCGATCGGTTTAGGGCGATATAGAAGCGTGAAAGGGACTTGCGATCCAGCGCCCCAGATTTTTGAGGGCGAGATGACGTAATAGGTCAAGGGCGCGCGATGACAAGTTGTTTTTAGGTGTTTAATATGGGGTGCATATTTGAAGTGGTCATCTAGAATGAGTCCTAAAATTTTGACCTGTGAAGTAACTAGGAATAGGACCGTATAAGGTTAGGTTCACTGGAAGAAGGTGGCAAGTTCTTCGATTCCCTTTTTTCTTAAATGAGCACTGCTGAGGTTTTGCGTGGGAGAAAAAAATGGAAGCATGGAGGTTTACCCCATTGTGAAATATTTCAATAGCTATTATGAAGTTTGCCGTTCGAAAAGAGCAGCCTGGCACCGGTTATGTATAATGCAAGGTCATTGACATAGGGAGAAAAATTGACAGTTGCTGGGATAGAAGTAACGATATCATTAAATCCGAGAGCAAATAGTAGTAAACCTAAAACACTAACCTGCGGAACGCCTTCATCCAGAGTAAAGTGGCATGACAGAATAGAAGAGCACCAAACCTGGATAGATCTGTTTGACCGAAGGCATTTGATGAGAAGATTAAAGTTGTCCGCGGAAAAACCAAGCGAATGGAGTTTAAGGGAGAATCACCAGTTCTCCACGTTCTTCGTAAGCTTTGTGAAGTCATAAAAGACACCAAAAACCCATCCCCACCAGTTCAAAGAAGCTTCGCCGATGTCATGGTCTAGTTTAAACAAGGGATCCGCCGACGAACGATTTTTGCGGAAACCAAATTGAGTTGAGAAAGGCTTGACGCTCCTTCAGGAAACAAGGAGTAAAGCGCCAAACCATGTTCTCCATTAAATTTACAGGAGTGGAAAAGGTCAGCGAAATTCGTCTTTGTTGTCTGCCAACTTCGGATCTTTTCCAGGTTTGGGAATAGGAATTACAAAAGCTGTAGTCCAAATAGATGGAAAAGAAGATTTGATCAAGATTCTATTATTATATATGCTTTAAAAATAATCATGTTTGGGGTGGTTCGGGTCCTTTGTATTGCCTGTAGAGTTTCTCTCGGTTGGGTTGGGTTGTGCGCACTCTTGGGACCACCAAGGTTTGCGACCGCCTTGTGAGGAAGACTGCGGAATGCAAGATTCCGCTGCCGATATGACGACTTTCTGGAAGAAGCGAAAGGCATCATTAACAGTCGGAAATCGGTTATTAAAAGGAGAAAGAGGATAGCTGTAGCCTTATAAAAAGGAGGCCACTCTGCTCGATCATAACCAGTTGGAGTTAGGTTTTTGCATTGCTTGAACAAGCTCAGTAAAGCTTATTGGGTAAGATCATTGCCAAATTAATAAATCATTGCGGGACCAGTAAAACGAATCATAGTAACATGGTAGCATAAGAAATTTCAATATCGTGAGGTGGTTAGTTTTGCATAACTAAACGTTCATATTAGGGAGTCCGGTGATAAAAAATTTAAGGAAAAGGGTGTTAGGAGATATTAAATATGACTAGACGAAGTGACAGAGTCTCGCCCATAAAGTTGGGTTGAGCTGAACTTCCTAGTATAGCAACGAGGAGTAGGGAGTTGTTTTTAAAAAGATCAGCTAAGTCGACCTTAGTAAATTTCACTACTTGCAGCAAGTATGATGAACATATAGTAGGTCAGTGACAAGTGCAATTCGCTTGCCGCTATGCAATTGAAGTTGTTTTTGGTGAGGGTGGAGAATTGGCCGACAGATTGTGAATAGATCCAGGCACCTTCCCTTATCATTGTCCAAATTCTTTCTATAGAAGTTAAGCGGCGATTTAAATTCGCATGATGAAAGAATCACGCATACATAGTTAAATCCTGCAAACATATACACTTCGGTGTATATATGTTTATTAGTGAACAAATTTTACGAAATTAGAGTAATAGCCAGGACAATGCCATTGAAGGGCAAGATCCAATTTTTGGCTCGGGCGTTGCCTAAATTTCCGCCCCCCTAAAAATGGACATAAAATTCGGAATTTTCAGCTGATTTTGAACTATTATAAATACCAAATGTGCTTTTTTTTGAATCTAAAAACGTTGTTTTCCGGTGTTTTTCAGTGTCTGTAGTCATTCTTCAGAGATGTTCAATTTTCAAAACCCATGTTTTGACATTTCTTAACATCACATACCAGATTTTTTTCGAAACAACAACAAACTTGAAATATGCATAGATAAGTCAATAGGTCTAAAATAGTACAGAAGTACTTTTTCGATTTTTTGAGTTTTGTGCCTCAGCGTTGTCCAATTCCAAACCCATTTTTTATTTCTCAAATGAAAAATTGCGATAATATTTTTCTGTTCGGGCAAAGTAGATGAAATTTTCAGTACATATGTAATCGGGCAAAATGCATCCTTTTTACTTATGTAATTTTTGTGTATACTCAAAAGATATTTTAAAAAATTCGAATTTTTTTTTTTTAAATTGTTCAAGGTTGTTTCATAATATTTGCCACATTACAAAGAAAATGATCTAAGTAAAAAATTGTGCATCTCCCCGACTACATAAGCCCTGACAATTTCATCCACTTCGCCCGAACAAAAAAAAATTATCGCAATTTTTCATTTTCAAAAATTCAAAAAAAGTGGCGATTGGAAATTGGACAACGCTGAGCCAAAAAAATCGAAAAAGTATTTCGTGACTTTTGTAAATGGACCTATATATGCAGATTTCAAGTTTGAAGTCATTTCGGAAAGAAATTCTGGAATTGATACGAAGAATGTCAAAAAACATGGGTTTTAACTTGATAATTGAAAGAATGACTACAGACACAGAAAAACACTGGAAAACAACGTTTTAGAGGAAAAAAAAGCTACAGTTTTGTGATATAGTCAAAATTGGCTGAAAATTCCGAAATTTTATGTCCATTTTTAGTGTGGCTGAAAATAGGGCTCAGCCCGAGCCCAAAATTGGATCTTGCGCTGTAGTAAATTGATCATGAGTGAGTTATAAAATATTATGATGTTTTAAGAGACAATTGTCTCTATGTGACTAAGGGTGGTGTTAAAGGAAGAAATGGATGGAGAGGGAAGATTGAGACGTGGGTCTACGGCGAGACGGGGCAAAAACCTGGGGTGTAAATTAGTAGCATACACCAGAATATATTTTGCTATGACCCTCTTTTGGGTAGGATTATTCAGGTGTATTTGATGGAGAACTTACACCATGAATGTGAGATAAGTTGAATTCAACCAAGTCCAACTTGTTATGAGGGTTTGGTTGGTTAATAGAAGAGCATCCATAATGCTGATGTTTCTTAATGAGAGCGGTATCAGTATCCGCTTGGTAAGCAGATCTCAGAAATGTGGGAGGGACATAGAGTTGTTTTCCATGAAATGGGAGGAAGTGTCACCAAGAAGGGAATTATCTTTTGAGAATTGTGTGAGTTGCGATAATCGGATTTCAAGTATTGGGATCGATGGATTGGCAAGGATCTGATACTGAAATGCGAGGTGTATTTTGGAAATTGACAGTTGATTAGATAATGGAACCTCTAGTCTTTCTTACATGCCTCCAACATACCCAGAACGCTTAGAGCGTTTGCGACGTCTACGTTGAACAGTTTTCCATTCAACTTTCTTGGAAGTGCAGGAAGCATTAGAATCACATCACATTAGCATTATTAGAATTAGCATCACATCAAGCTCCATTTGAGAGCTGTTATCAATTCAAATTTCTTTTTTTCATTCTAGTATAGAACCTTTAGAGAATCTTCTCT
>JABUQX010053320.1:0-15000 GCA_015478945.1 Trachelipus rathkii
TATCAAATAAACTTTATAAATCGTATTAAAATTAATGGTATTATCATCTCATCTAACTATTTTATAAAAATATAGTAAAATATAACTTATTAATATAACACTTATATAAAACTATACATTTATTATACCCTTCAATATATAAAATAAATTTACATTTTTCTAAATCCATATGACAATGATTAAATTATTTTTTTATCTTAAAATCTATTATATAAATCATTTTGACACAAATTTTATTCTAAGAAGAAGAACTGAAAAATCATTATACAACATCATAATATTGTTATAACAAGTAGTAAACATGTTTAATAATAGTAATATACTCGAGAGGAATAAAGATTTGTCCCCTCTCTTGTCTGCCTGTTTCGCTCTAGAATGGTGGAGGTAATCACTAATTAATCCGCTTTCCGCGTTATTATCAGCTTCCCAAACATGCCCTCTTGACGCACGAGTGTCCCCTGACTTGGTAACCACACCTATTCTCAGTCAAAATTTTCCAATCATATTTTCATTATGTACTACCCAGTAACAACTCGTAACAAACGTACTCACTTCCTGATATCTCACAGTAAGTGGATATGTATCATCAGCTAACATCATGCAGAAGATCATGCGGTTTATCAATTTTAATTGCAAAGGCATACATACAATTGTCACTACAATCCTGTAAACAACACATAAACCGCGGTTAATCATGCACTATGTCTCTCAAAGTGAGTATGCAACAGTGACAATATTTTCAAAATAACTCTAAAATCCAATTTTTCTTTTATGATGACATATGAAGGACATAACAATCTTAAGAATGTTAACAATTTTAACAAATATAACAACATTTGAAACACTTTAACAAATATAACCTATCCTTAGACAAGAATATAACAACTGTTAACTGTGCCCCAACCTGTGTACATACTTATGGTAACCAGACCTGCTTACGAAGGTTAATAATAATCTATAGAACAACAACAGTAAAGACCAATATACAGTAACTAGTACACCACGTATTAGCGAATAGACTTTCAACACGGAGAAAGTTTTCTGCATTGTAATTCTACCCATGCGTGCTAGTCCTGCGACGGATGCCATCTATAAACCATAGTCTCTCCGAGCGTTTCCACAACTAATGGATACACCTTGATGAAATCTGTCCTTTCCTTATGATCCAAAAACACATCTGCAGTCTATCAATTAAACTCGAACTGACTGGAACACGCGGTGATGCCCATCATACAGTACTCAATTGCAAAGCTTAAAATCTTTCCATCAGATCTACGCTCTCACACTTAAGCTCGCCTGACAAGGCATAGATCCAATCTGGGACTTTTCTTTCGCGTGTTCTTCTTTATTAACACTTGGCAATCAGTCTCAAACAAACCTTTTCAATATTCCAGTCATCTCGTCATCTTTTTTTATTGTGGTTTTAATACTCAGCCATGACAATTATATATATATATATATATAATATATATATCTATATATCATAATATATAATATATATTATCTATATAAATATTATATATTATAATATTACATATATATATATATTATATATAATATATATATATATATATATATATATATAATATATATATATATATATATATATATATAATATATATATTTATATATATATATATATAATATACTATATATATTATATATATATATATATATAAATATATATTAAATATATATATATATATATATATATTATATATATATATTATATATAAATATATATAATTATATATATAATATATATATATATATATATATATATATATATATATATATATATATATAATATATTCAAACATATATATTTTAAGTTTTAATGTTTCACACTCCAGATAAAAACTTTATATATATATATATAATTTTCGGAGTCTCTAACAACAATACTTAGAGCTATTTCTTTACCTATTATGCTCTATTAAAAATATAATAAATATTTATCCTCAATGTGTATATGAGGCCATAAAGAAATTTTTTTGGGGACGATAAAATTTTTATTTTCCTTTTTGTTTAAAATATAACTAAATCTTTTATTTTTTTTAACAAAAAAATTATCCCCTTCCCTTCAGGTATATATACTCCTCCCTCTCTTCATCTTCAAAGTTTCCATTTTTGTCATGAAGAAAGAACAACACGCCTTACAATAAAATGAGGAAACATTTTATTAGATTTATTTGATTCTCATTCTTTCTTTTTCAAAAATTTTTTTAACTATTTTAATTATAAGTAACCAAATGACTTTAAATCTTAATTTAATCACAATTTTCCATCAAAGTTTATGAACTCTTAACCATCAAATTAATTCTGAGAATAGCAATATGTCTGCTTTTAATTTTTATTCGAAGGTTCATTTGGCAATACAGGCCTTGAAAAACAGTAGTTTATCACATTCCGTGGACAAGGTTGGAAATAAACTGACCAAAGAATGTTCATCTCTGGATGCATTTAATTCTGCTTCTCTCTTATGATTCAATTCTTCCAACATTATCCCCCTTTTCCCCATCTTTTTTCTGTGGTCATGTCTTTAGCATAACCTAACCTTTTTCTTTACTAACTTCTGGTGGTAATGTCTTTAGCCTGATAGCCTAGATATTTTGTGGAGAAAATGAAATCTTCCATAGTTGAAGGTTAGAGGAAAAAGTAAATTTAAATGTTAAAAATTGAGTAAATGTAAAGGATCTCTCTAGTTTTCTCTCTCCTTTTTTTATATTGAAGAATGGGAAAAGACATTTAAAAATTTTTTCAATTTAGGTGTCATTTGGCCAATTTTGACTTGGAGCTGAAATGAAACTTAATGAAGCATAAAAAAAATAAAAAAATTAAACCTGAATCAGTTTTGTCTATAGAGACTACATTTGTACAGGCTCTATTTTATCTTCATCATTTAAAAAATATTAAGGACCATTCAATTAAGATTAGTTTTTTAAACATTTTAATTTTTTTATTAAGCAGGAAAGTTTTTGTAGCATTGAGATATTTTATCAAAGTAAATTTTGACTTGATTATTATGGATATTAAGAGTGATATCGAAATTACGGAAAATCTGACGATGATTGCAAAAAAATCTTGCCCTCAGCACTTAATGGTGTGTTGATTCAAAGAATTAATTATTATTATTATTATTATTATTATTATTATTATTATTATTATTATTATTATTATTATTATTATTATTATTATTATTGTTGTTGTTGTTACAGTATAACTTATTTACAAATTTGTCTTTTCCACAGGAAGAACCAATTTACCCAGACATATATGTCAAAGATGGAATTGAAATAAAAGCTGAGCCATTGAGTTTTAAGGAAGAATATTTGGAGACTGATCAACATATTGAACAAATTTCTCGATTAGAAGAAAGTCTGGTAAGAATAGAGAATTAAAAGATATTTTTATTTGTCTCTTTGGAATTTGAACGATTATTGTATGAAATTTATTATATTCATGAATTATTTTATCACTAGTGCGATTAAAAATTTCTGTGACTTTAGTTTCCAAGTTACAAGGGTCGCAATTTTGGGAGGTTTCTCAACAGTTTCTTTGAACTACTATAACTTTTCTGTTTCAAGACACTTTTGAGATCAGCAAAGAGAGAGAATTCAATTTGAAAAAGTTTATTACTTTAAAAAAAAAAAAATTCACGAAAGCATATTTCCTCATAGTTCAAACTTCTTATTGCTTCAGAAACCTTTCCTGTTAGTTTAACCCATTGGTGGGGTTTCTGCGGCCTTAAGGCCATGTATGGCCTTCTGGACCATCAAATGTGGCTTTCTAAGGCTTATTGAGATAAATCTTAGTTATTTAAGAAACATAAATTCAAATTAGTTACAATAATACATAACAGGATATAATTGGTGAACTCGTTCAAAATAATAATTATTTAATGATAAAGCATCATGCCAAATATAAACAAAATATTTTATAAATCATTCACACTCAAATGTAGAAAACATACAAAAATAAAAATATGAAATATTAACATCTTTTTAAAATGTCTTTTGCGCCAATTGCACGATTTGTTTACAATTAAAGTAAGTGTTTGAGGAATTTTTCGTTCGTATTTCAGTCAATCAGTAATTTGATCCCAGTGGTGTTGCATACGCATGTGTGTCTCCTTATTGATATGTTCATTTTGATTTGATTAGTTCGATGCCCTCCTTGTTACCATCAATAATTTATCTAGCAATTTTGTATTTTTCAGTTCACCATGTCTAAAAGAGTTAAAAAAAAAAAAAAGTGCAAGAAGTAAATATTTTTTAATGGTGAATGAGAATTATAATTTTTTGTACTGTTTAATAGCTGTAAAATGAATTGCTTGTTGTGTAATACCGTAATTTCCACAATAAAGAAATACAATGCGTACCAGCACTATGTTACTTATAAGGACAATAAATATGCCAAATTAGAGACAAAGACTCGAAAGATCGCACTGAATAAATTAAAAGAAGGAAAGCATAAACAAAGACAATTATTTCATTCAATGTTAGGCCTACGTCGAGGATACGCTATGACTGAGGCAAGTTATAAAGTAGCGTATTTGCTTGGAAAAAATGTGAACCATTTGGCGATGCAGAACTTAGAAAGGATTGCGTTGTTGAAGATAAAGTTGATAAATATAATGATGTACCTCCTTAAAGAAGAACTAATACAGATCAGCAGCATGAGTTTACTCATCATGTACCTCAGCAACTTCAAAAAGTAATTCAAAATGAAAATGTTTATTACTCGATGGCTTTGGATGAATCACATATAAATGTTACGATATTGGATTAAATATTACGAACTTGGTGAGTGTTTGTACAGACGGTGCTCCATCTATGACTGGGAATAACGAAGGATTTATTGTATTATTTTAAGAGAACTCGCAGATCCAAATGCACAAATTTCTTTTCATTGTTTGTGCCAAATCTGTCGTTTTAAATGAATCCATTGAAAAATGTTATAGGTATTTTGAATCATATTCGAGCAAATGCAACGAGTCATCGATGGCTTCGAAGCATGCTCATGATGGATGAAATATATTATCATTGTAGATTTGCAGTGCATTGTTTATCACCAGGACTAGTATTAGACAATTTTTATCTCTGAGAGGACAAAGAATTGACTTTTCTAATGGTAACAACCAATCAACATTGTGAATTAGCAGATTTTAATTTTCTCCTAGATATTTTCCTCTCTTTGTGATATAATGTTGAAGCCAAATTAATTACATATTTCGCTGTAGGGTTAAGCTAAATCTATATGATATGATATGTGGCAAAAAATCTGGCATTTAGAAAGAAATAATCGTTTTTCAATACTTTTCTTGCTCACTCGAAACTTTCAGAATATTTTCCCCGTTAACAAAAATAATTAATGAAAACAAAGAGTATAATAGTGAGCCTTTTATGATATACGAATCTGTCTTAGACTCGTTAATCAATGATTACAATGAAAGATTTATTGATTGTGAAAAGCATATCACCTTGAAACTAACTCTTCAACCTCACTTAGTTGATTTATCAAAGACACTTGAAGAGTTGCAAGTAGAGCTTATTGAATTGTAGGAAGATAATATCTTAAAATCTTTGTTTGAAATTTAGGAAAGTTCTGTTGAAATTTGGGAAAAAACCGTAGAATACCTTCGCCTTCGGGAACATGCATGCCTATTGATTTCAGGCTTTTCTACGACATACTGTTTTGAATCAACATTCTCATACTTTACACAAATCAAGAATTCGTTGAGAAATCAGATGACTGATGAGCATCTGGAGGACCAATTAAAACCCAAAACCTCCATGCTGGAACTAGATATCACAATGTTGTACCAGCAGAAGCAATCTCAGAGATGTCATTATAATATTAAAAAGATAGTTAAATATGAAATTATTAGTTATTAGTTCTTCTTTAAGGAGGTACATCATTATATTTATCAACTTTATCTTCAACAACGCAATCCTTTCTAAGTTCTGCATCGCCAAATGGTTCACATTTTTTCCAAGCAAATACGCTACTTTATAACTTGCCTCAGTCATAGCGTATCCTCGACGTCACAATTGTCACAATTCCCTGATAGTTATTACTTTAAAAGAATATTAACAAAAGATTCAATATTATTAAAAAATTGTCACATTTATTGACTGGCGTCACTTCTGGTGGTAAATTTCAATGTGGTCTTCACACATAAAAAAGTTCGCCACCCTTTTTTTAACCTAAAGTTCTGTCAGGGAGTTACGTCTTTCATCCTTCTAATAACATCCACAATTTCTGATCTAATTTTATATTCTGATTCTTTTCCTTCCTTTCCAGTTTATGACATTAACTCCTTTCTTATTCCTTTCTGAATTCATTGTTGCTCTTTGCAAACATTGAAAGACTGAGAAAATTTTTTTTTTGTAGATTTACTTATAACTAATAAACAAAAAATGTACATGAAATTAAATCTATTTATTATCATTTACCTTAATTCATTTACTGATTGATTTATACAATAAATACATTTTTCATCTTGTGTACCTGCTTTTCTCAATATTATTATTATAATTATTATTATTATTATTATTATTATTATTATTATTATTATTATTATTATTATTATTATTATTCTTATTATTATTATTATTATTATTATTATTATTATTATTATTATTATTATTATTATTATTATTATTATTATTATTATTATTATTATTATTATTATTATTATTATTTGGTGGGAGTAGATTAATTAATTTAAGTTTAGTTTTAAATTTGCAAATTTTATGTAGAGAAGGATGACAAACTCAAAATAAGCCCTTTAAGAAACGAACCTCAATCGTCAAGAGGAAAGAGTCTAAAGATTAATAGCAAAGATTTGAAACATGAAAAAGATGAATTGGAACTTCATTCGAAGTCACAAGGTAAGAAGTTTAAATATGAAATTGAAGTTTAGAATGTAAACTCGAATCAAATTCAGAATTGATGATGATACCGGTGGTGGTACTTCTTACAGCCTTAAAGGAGGAGGAAAAATTTATTAAATGTTCTGAGTGTGATTAAAAATCGAGACAGAGGGCTATATAATGAATAAATACCGCTATATTTATAGCTGTGCTCAGATCATTTCAAATAGTTGTATTTTTTTTAAGGGTGGCACATAATTGTTCTTTACTTCCCAACAAAAACCTGATGATATTTAAGCTCTTTCTTTCTAGTTATAAAACATATTTCAAATGTTACTCTGATCGGGAATCTTTCTAGGTGGGCAATCAGGCTGGATTTCATTGTTCCAAACGCACCCATCACTACCGGTACCACCGCTACTTTCTCCATATTCCACATTCTCTGGATTTTGTAGTTGAGAATCCAGGGTTCACACTTTTTGGAAAGTCAGGGAAAAAATTGTTCAGGGGAAAGTCAGGGAAACGTTTTAAGATATGCTGAAAGTCAGGGAATTCCAAAAAAAAGTCAGGGAAATTTTAAAATTTCAAAACATATGAAGAATGATCCATGGACCAAGTTACATATTTTTGATATATTTTTTTTCCTTACTGTATAATTGTGGAATGAGAGATGTATTTGATAAGTGAGTGAAAAGGATGGGCGAGGAATGACATTCCATAAATCTACTTCTATCCTGTTTCTTTCTATTTTTAGTTCATTATTAACTACTATTCTTCCTATTCTGTTCGTAGAGGTTGCTCCAAGTTCATCCTTCTGATTGAAGGTGATTGGTATTTGGATGTGTTTTAGACTGTATGACTTATGACTTAATCTGTTTATATGTTTTTCTTTTTAGGGAATTATACTTTTTGAGGCGTTTTTCTTGAGGTTTTGGATTTTTGAGCAGTTGAAGGTATTTATTATTTATTTATAAAATGAATTCAAACAAAAAAACAACTTTAACGACCAGTGGTTGGACGTCAAACTGAACCTTGGTTCATTCCTGTTCACAGATTTACAATGTCTCGTACTAAATATTATGGAAAGATTTCTTAAGTCTAGTAAAATGCCTGCTACAACCAACAACTAAGCTTTTTGCATAACTTGAATGCCAGACTGTGCAAATCAAAATGACAGAAAAGATATTAGAAAGATGTCCTCTGAAGTACAAGCCTGTACAAGGGCTCTCATCATTGATCCTAGGTATAATTTTTTCACTGCTAAAGAACAAGGAAAACAAAGATTTGCTTTTTTGCTAGAGGCATTGTACACTAACAACTGGGAATCACAGATCTTGCTGTTGAGAAACAAAGCACAATACTCCCCATTTCTTTATAGGAAGTCATTCCATCTTTGAATTAAAATTCAAAATATTTGTGGATGGTGATTGTCTTTCTCAAGAGACTTGATTAGTTTTTCTCTTCTATAGTACCTGGAATCAATGTTATGATGTGGGATTGTGGCAAATTATTAAATTAGGACTGATATTTTCATGGAAATACGACAGTGGAAGAAGGGTTATAAAGCAATTTTCGTGGAGAATCTAAAAGAACAGTTTGATTTCTCAAAGAACCGTGCACAATGCTATAAGATCTCATGAAAGTATTCATAAAGTTCCTATCACTCAAAAAATGTTGACAAATGAAAGAGCTGCCCATAGGAGATATGAAGAACATCTCAAAGAGTCAAAACAGAAAGAAAAGGAAGAGAATAAAAAGGTTGAAAAAAGAATATTATCCATACAGATCAATAAACTTGAAGAGCAGAGAAAGATGTTAAAACTGAAAGCTTTAACAGAAGAAGATGCTATAAAATCAAAAATTCAAATGCTTGAGAAGAAAAAGTTAATCTAAATATCCCCATTTAGAACTTACTACTAACAAGTTTACAGAATAATGTAAGCTTTTAATTTATTTTCTTTTTGTATAAATAAAACTGTTTACTTTTGGAAAAATAAAAAAGGAGTGCGTTGGACGGCTATGGGTATGGTATAGGCTGATTACTAAAAAAAAAATATTTTTTTAAATTCATCCATGATGATGATAAATTTCTAAAGTAAATTTTCAATAATTTAATGTATGAACTGGGTAAATAGGCTGCAATAATGGTTAATAGATATTTTATACACCAAAAATAACGAACACGCTGGTCAGGGAAAATTTGCAGATTTGGTCAGGGAAAGTCAGGGAAATCAAATTCAAAATTTCAGTGTGAACCCTGGAATCGGAAAATTAAGATATTTATATTATTTTTAGGAATATTAATAATAATTTTAAATATATTAATAATATTTTCTGCACTTACTTTCCTTCATTTTCCCATTTGTACAAAGGCTCACTTGTCTAGTCCGAATTCCATTTCTATGCCATCTGATTTTTTTTTACTACTCTTAACTTGCCTTTTAGTTTCTTCTTTGTTTGGTGAGTTTTGTTTTGGATCGTCCGTATAGAAAAGGTGCGTTTTCTGTTTAGTTTTTTTTCATATCTCGGGTTTATTCTGTATCCTCAAATTTTCTTCTCTACTTTAATCATTTGTTCTCGGATTTTTCATCTCAGGAACATGGTCACTAGTCCTATTTCTCCCCTCACATTTTCTATTTGTTTCTCCAATCTATATTTCCTGGGATGCTTCTTGTTTCTCCTCTCTCGAGTTGTTTCCCCTTTTTCAATTACTCCTGTTCTCATTGCCTCCTCCACTGCTTTAGCTGTCGCATAATAAAGTCCTTTAATCTCTGTAATTTCGTAGGTGGGTGGAATTAATTTTGGTTTGTCCAGTATACTTTTTACTCTCATCTGATCATTTATCTTTTTAAACTTTTTTCTTTGTTTTGTTCTTGTTGTTATTTCCTAATCTGGATATTTAGCTATCCCGTTTAACATTACATTCATCCTCGTTTATTGCTCATGTTTATGCTGGTATTTTGAGGGTGATGCTGATTTTCTATCAGCTTATACCCGAGTTAATATAGTTTCACATTTTCTTCACTTAAACGGTCTGGTAGACCCTCCGTTTCATCTCACGATAGTCTCTCTTTGACTGGTATGGAACTATTTTCATATTTTTTTTATTACCAATTTATCACCACTTAAAAATTCCTCTTCCTTTTCTCTTTCATTATATTATAATTCATTACACTCTCTTTACAGTTGGCTTTTTCATTTTCTGTTTGCCTTAATGTGTTTTGTTTTAATGCTTTCTATATTTCTTGTGCCAGCTCTGTAGTCAGATTAAAGGCAATAATCATTATTTCTTCAGAAATTTTTTTAAAATCTTTACAAGTTCGTCTGTTGTCGGTAATGTCGCCTTTTCTACGTTTTCCTTTTACTTTTCTTTCTTTGGCGTAATTCAATATACATTGTTTTTTTTATGACTTTTCTTTTACGTGTCACCATACCATTTATAGAATCTATTTTCCATAAAGTTTTTTGCCTTCAATTTTTCTTTCTTTATAATATATTTCCACACTCTCTCTCTCTCTCTCTCTCTCTCTCTCTCTCTCTCTCTCTCTCTCTCTCTCTCTCTCTCTCTCTCTCTTCTCTCTCTCTCTCTCTCTCTCTCTCTCTCTCACTCTCTTCTCTCTCTCTCTCTCTTTCTTTCTCATCTTTACTTACTTCTTTCTCTCTCTTTCTCTCTTCTCTCTCTCTCTCTCTCTTTCTCTCTCTTTCTCTCTTCTCTCTCTCTCTCTCTCTCTCTCTCTCTCTCTCTCTCTCTCTCTCTCTCTCTCTCTCTCTCTCTCTCTCTCTCTCTCTCTCTCTCTCTCTCTCTCTCTCTCTTCTCTCTCTCTCTCTCTCTCTCTCTCTCTCTCTCTCTCTCTCTCTCTCTCTCTCTCTCTCTCATATATTAGTAAATACTTCATTTCCTGCGCACTTATTAAAATTATGGATTAACAATTTTTCATGATTTGACTGACGTCATAGTTTAAAAATTTTTGATACACGGTGTCAATCACAATTTTTGTATTACTAAAGCATTCTCGGAGTCGACGTTCGCGTTAGCAAGGCATAGCCTGCTCTCGGGAGTCACAATAATTTATTGTTCTTTTCAGATTATGAGCGATTAATATTTCTGATTTGAGGTCATTGTTTTAATGACGTTATTACCTTTCATAATCTGGTTCAAAAATGTTAACTTATAATTTCTCAAATTATATTATTAGTCTTAATTTTTTTGTTTTTACATAACTTTAGCTTCGTTTATCCCACCCTATTTTTATTTTTTTTCTTTAAATGACTTATTTATTAATGTTTGTTGTATTCTGTATTTTATTTTCAGTTAAAGTTGAAGCAGAAGGCACCTTACCACAGACAAAACTGATTATGAAGCAGAGTTACTTTTCTAGTTCCAGAAATTTTGATACGAAAACATTAACAATGTATTGTGATCCTGCTTTAGCTTTGCTTAATAAAAATATTAAAAATGACAATAATGATTGTAATAATGTTTTGGGGAAAGAAATTTCCGTTTGTGAAACTGAAAAGTTTAATAATATTGATAAAGCATTCACGTGCTCATATTGTGCCAAAAGTTTTGTTAGTAAACGTGGTTTAAAGAATCACATTCGAAACCACACTGGTGAAAAACTATTTAAGTGTTCCTACTGTGAGAAAAGTTTTAATAAGAAAAGTAATTTAAGAGTTCACCTTCGAACCCACACAGGTGAAAAACCGTTTAAGTGTCCTTATTGTGATAAAAGTTTTAATCATAAAAGTAATTTAAGAGTTCACCTTCGAACCCACACAGGTGAAAAGCCATTTAAGTGTTCTTACTGTGATAAAAGTTTTAATGATAAAAGTAGTTTAATAATTCACCTTCGAGCCCACAAAGATGAAAACCCATTCAAGTGTTCTTACTGTGAGAAAAGTTTTAATAAGAAAAGTAATTTAAGAGTTCACCTTCGAACCCACACGGATAAAAAACCATTTAAGTGTTCTTACTGTTATAAAAGTTTTAATGATAAAAATACTTTGAAAAGACACATTCGAACCCACACGGGCGAAAAAACATTTAAGAGTTCTTGCTGTGTGAAAAGTTTTAATCGTCAAGATATTTTAGGAACTCATATTCGAACCCACACTGGTGAAAGGCCATTTAAGTGTTCTTACTGTGATAAAAGTTTTATTCGAAAAAGTAGCTTAAGAGTTCACCTTCGAATCCACACGGGTGAAAAGCCATTTAAGTGTTCTCACTGTGAGAAAAGTTTTACAGATAAAAGTAATTTAAGAGATCACCTTCGAACCCACACAGGTGAAAAACCATTTAAGTGTTCTTACTGTGATAAAAGTTTTAATCGGAAAAGTACTTTAAAAACCCACATTCGAAACCACGCGGGTGAAAACCCATTTAAGTGTTCTTGCTGTGATAAAAGTTTTAATGATAAAGGTAATTTAAGAGTTCACCTTCGAACCCACACAGGTGAAAAACCGTTTAAGTGTCCTTATTGTGATAAAAGTTTTAATCATAAAAGTAATTTAAGAGTTCACCTTCGAACCCACACAGGTGAAAAGCCATTTAAGTGTTCTTACTGAGATAAAAGTTTTAATCAGAAAAGTAATTTAAGAGTTCACCTTCGAACCCACACAGGTAAAGCTTCAACTTGACAGAAAACATAAAAACATTTAAATCTTTATTAAAGATTAGTGTTAAAAATGAACATTGATTGTTACGACAGTCCTGAAATTATTTTAAAAATATGAATTATTATAAATTTACTGTATTTAGAATTAAGTAATACTTTATATTAGTAGTTTGGTAGATAGTAGGTGGCAGTAGTAATACTTTATATTAGTAGTCTGGTAGATAGTAAGTGGCAGTAGTAGGCTTAGGAGACTGAAGCTTTAGTCAAGATATTTAAATGAAGGCCTAGATGTGTTAAATGGATGCTTTTATTGTATTAAGAGGCTTTGTTTTTCTTTTTATTTTATGAAGCAGGAAAATTATTATTTCTAAAAGAAACTTTCAATTTTTATTGTTTATTTTTCAGTTATTTTGTACATGTTTCAAGTTTGACTTGTAAATAGTTTTAATTTGTTTTTTCTTCATTTCTTTATTTCACGTGTTTATTATTCTAGAACCCCTAAAATTTTTTATTTTTTTATAATAAGAGGAAGATTTTAGGTATAGGTATGCTTTTTGGTAAATTTATTAAATTTATATTTTTTATAATGGTACTAGTTATACTAATTTAAACCAGAGTAATAAATGATTTGTACCGGTTTAGAGTTTGATTCTTCCTAATGATAAAGCTATCCACAGCAATTTTTATTTGCTTTTTATTTTTTTCTTAAATATTTGTATTAATCAATTTTTAAACTAATTAACATAAAGCAGAGCTGTGGAAACGGTAATTGTTTGGACCTATACCTGAATCTTTGACAGGTAAAACCGTCGTAAACTTTTTTAAAATAAAAATCTCTCGACCATTTATTTCTGTGTTGAATGTATTGGATTTGATTGGCTATATTGTAAAAAGAAAAGAAAGTAGTAGCACAGTGCTGTGATGTAATTAATTCATAGTTTTTAATCCGATGTTATAATTTTCTATTGCCTTAGGTGACTGTGCTTTTTATGGCTAAATTTGCGTCCAAAAAATTAAACAAAATGGCTTTGTATATAGCAAATGTTTATTTTTATAATCACAAATATTTTTAGTTTTTAACGTGATAAAAAGGTTTAGTTCTAAAAATACATAATATTTTTTATAAAAATTATTTAATTTATGTTCGAAAAAGGCCATAAAGAGGAGGATATGAGATACTGGTTTGTTATAAACCAATCACAACGTTGCTTACATTTCAACGTAGGAAAATGAAGGCGAGACTTACTTTCGAAAACAGCCGTTGAAAATTGTAAATTTTGAAGAGCATATCCTCAATTTATCAGATAATTGCCTATCTATCTGACCTACTGCGTGTTAATTTATTTATACTCTTGTGGTGGAAGATGTGAAAATCAAATTTTTACATTGAAGCAAATTAGAATATAAATTGCATTTAGGTTTCGTGGACTTGCAACAGACATATGACAGGATTAATGGGAAACTTCAAAGGTGTGGGCATGTATGGTGTTGGTCGTGCCACTTGAATGAATAAAAAGTGTTTGCAGAAAGTATGGAACGTCATGGATTAGCAGAGATGTAAGAACTCATTATTAAATTGATGGCATTAATATGAAAAATTAACGGTAGAAGTGGTATGGGAGGGTGTATGACGCGAATGGAAGGTGCCCTGCTTATTGCTCGCTGATGATTTGGTTTTGTGGTGAATTGAATGTTGAGAGACATTGAGGTGTAAAAGAAGGGTTTGTGCAAATATAGATAAGAGGTGTGTATTGTAGGCTCGTGGTGTCCTGAGGTGGATCATATTGAGATGAGAAGAAAGTTAACATATCCGAGCTTAAATATTTAAGCTCTGTTGATGAGAAGGAAACGGATGATGCAGAGTGTAATTGAAAGTTGTGAATGGTAGATGTATTGGCAATTAAATCTTTGTTGAATGCAAAGAAACTAGGTCTTGAGTGAGTTCTTGAGCCTCGGAGAATTTAAGAGGGACGGATTTCAAGATAGACTCTCGTCCGCCCTCCCATCACCACTTTTGAGTTGACGTCCTCCGGTAGTGGGGTTGAATTGTCAACCTGTTATGATACACGGTCTTCTTTCATAAAAATTTGAACAACCTTCGCGGAATTTACACTAATTTCCTCTCCTCTAAACCTAATCTCTTTTCCTTAATCGAAACTCAATGTTTTAAGCATTCTGACAGCACACCCTGATTTGTTCCCTCTTCCATTTTACCCTTAATTTTCAGAGAAGTGAGGTTGTTGAGCCTTACCGCGATGTTGATGTAGGTCTCTCTGATTTAATGTCTTCCTTATTTTCTACCTTATGACTCAATCTATCCTGTCAATCTACACTAATCATCTGCTCCCAGATATTCTTGTTCACTTTAACTTTGAGACCTATAAATTCTTCGACCATTTGAACTCCAAATTAGAAACACATCCTCACTTCTTCACTTTTTCTGAAGTCATTCTTGGTGATTTGCAACATTCACCACCACCAATGACTTTTCCTCTAATTCTCAAGAT
>JABUQX010053322.1:0-10000 GCA_015478945.1 Trachelipus rathkii
TTTATATCTCAAACTACGATAGGTACAAGCAAACTAATAACATATTTAGAAATCAGCGTATGAAATTTGTATGATAAAAGGATTTTTTTTTTATAACTAAAGAATACCCCAGCGTAAAACTGCAAAGTTGCAGAGAGTCGGGTCTCTCGCCCTCTCTGGGAAGACGGGACTTCGTCCCCCCTTCTGTCCCACCATCGGCTCAAGCCCCCTAAAAAAAAATTCCATTTCATTGCATCCCAATTAGGTTATTAGTATAAAAAAAATAATAAATTTCCACAATTTTTTCATGCAAATTTACTTTTACGAACAATTACTTTAATAAAATTTTAATCAGCTTTGATATATAAAAAAAAATTAAAAAAAAATAAAAAAAAAATAATTTTTTTTTATTTTCCATACAAACTTTCATTCGCTGTGATTCCATATATGTTAATCATTTTCTTGAACCTCCATACTAGGGAAGATTACACCACTATATACAGCATTATATACTATATATATATATTATAGTATATATATATAATACTATATATATATATATATATATATATATATATAACTATATATATATATATATATATTATATATATATATATATATACTATATATATATACATATATATATTATATATATACGATATATATTAATATATATAATATATATATAAATATTATATATATATATATATTATATAATATATATATATATACTATTTATATATATATTTATACCTATATATATGTCAGTCCTCCGAAAATAAATGATTAACTAAACAAACTATAACAGCTACAGGAAAAAATAAACATTTTTATTTAATGAAAATATCCTTTTAACGAGAGCTAAAAAAAAAAAACACTCGCTTATGAAAAAAATTTTAAAATTCTGTTAAAAATGTTGGAAAACTGTATGTTATTGATAGTTTTTGAGAAAGAGCGAAGGACTCTAGAGCCCCGAAGGAGCGTCAACAGTTGCCAGAAGTCGATTGTTTAACTAAACGATATTCCCAAGGGTAAACCTGAGCAATAAGCATGGGACAGAGTCGGGTTCTCGGGACTACCGGGGGACGACGGGGGGACTTCTCCGCCCTTGTCCCTCCGTTCGCTCGAACCCCCTAAAAAGATAATTAAAAAATTTACCATGTTCTCCAAAGCAATAATATAAAAAACAAGACTATTTGTAACTCTTGCTCTCGATACTACAGCAGAAATGTAAGGTTAATGAGAGCGTACGCTGCTAGACCTAAGATAATACTATTATTTAAGGGTGTATATAGTATATATATTATATATATTATTATATATATTATTCATTATATATACATTATATAATATATATATATCTATATTATATATATAATTTATATATCTATATATATCACCTATATACTATATACTATTATATTATTATATATATATATAATATTAATAGTAAACACCGTGTCCCGCAGGATGCACGTGGTGTCCAATAGCAGAATGTATATTTTTACTCCTACAATCGTTCATGAGGTGTGAAATAACAGAAGGTTCCCAGCCCAGAGTTCATGCAATTAAATGCTCATATGACCAAAACTGCATCGAACCTTCCACAAGACCGATAAAAAATTATTTATAACACACTTCTATATTTAACGTCTAAATTATTTCTTTATTACTTTGTAGAAAAAAATTGATGTGGAAATTTGCTGTCTATACCTCACCGAAATTATTTCCGACTCCATTTTATAGTCTATTTAAATTAACTCATTTTTGGAATAACTGGTATAAAAATTTAATTTCGCTAAAAAAAATCTAATTTTTAATTATAAATCTGATTTTTATTATCCATTGAGATAGCAAAATGAAATCTTTAAAAATAATCTATATATACCTATATAAAAAAAAAAAACTTTTTTATAAAATTGTAGCTGATTCTAAGTGATAATTTGGCCTTAACATCAATTGCAACATCTTCATTCTTATTTAATAGTTCGCTTTAAGATTTTATTCTGTCTTTTTCTTAGTCTCTACTCTAGATCTTCTCTTTTTCTTCTGTTTTCCTTTTATCCCTTCTGTTTTCAATAAGTCCAACTCCGACAAAAGTCAGCAATATATATACTATAATATATATATATATATATATATATATATATATATAATATATAATATACAATATTATATATATACTATTATATATATATAATATTATACTTATTGATATATTATCATATATACTATTATATATATTAATATATCAGTGATATGTATATATATACTATTATATATATATATATATATATATATACTTATATTATATATACTATATACTTAATATAATATTAGATTATATAATATATTTATATATTATATTAGTATTAATATATATACTATTATATATACTATAATCTATCTATATATATATATATTATCTATGATGGTGCGCACAACAGCAGATGCAGATTCCAGAACCCATTTAGAATTTATTCGGAAAATCTGGCAAGCTGGTTAAATTTTATTATTTTTCAAAAAATTTTTTATTATTTTTTATTCCGTAATTTTGATAGGGAGAGCCGGAGCCGGAGCCCGATCCAGAGCCTGGCCTTCGTTCGACGCGTTTTTAGCCGCACGTTGACCGGCGTTTTCCTCGCTCTTTCTGTACATTTTTACGTCATATTCTTCGTCTAGTAGCTTTTTATCATTCACTCCCTCTTCAGGTTGCATCCTTTTGAGTTAGGGGACTTGAATGTCAACTGTGTATTTTAATATAAATTTTACCCCTTCTCTATTAAATGATAAGGTACTGGGGACCAGTGCTGGGTCATCATTAATTCTTTTGACCTTGACCTAAAACAAGAAGGGTGAAATCATTTAACATTTGCCTATAGAGTGAAGGGTTAGATATTATATATCAGTCTGTTTCTTAAAAGAGGAAAAATGATATGTATAAATACATACAACACACCCACACAGTACATTACATTTTATTTATATATTAAATTATTATATATATATTATATTATATTAGTGTATATATTATATATATTTTATTATATATATATATATATTATATATATATATTACATATTATATATATATAATTATATACATATATAATAATTGGCCTATATATGAACACACACACACACATACATTGTAAAACTTTCAATACAGAAACACAACATAATAGTAGTATACTTAAAGAGATATAGAGAAAAATGTTACACTCTGAAGATTTTAATATATATTACGTATTATATAATATATATATTATATTATATTATATATATATAATAATAAAATTTAAGCATTATTATTATTACAAACACACAGGTACCACACACACACACACACACCACCAACCACACACTCATACAAGTTGTATTACTTTCGTTATAACATATATCTACTCTTACTTATATACTTATCTTATACTACTAACTTATATATATATATTACTTATATTTACTATTTTATATATCCTCTACAGGGAGATCAAACCTCTAGCCTATATATAGAATAATCGCATAATAACACGAGCACACACATCACACACACACACACACACACCATAACATACACATTTTTCATATATTATTGGTATCTTATACTTGATCTGGATGATTACGGTAATCTTACTATTACCTTTTATCTTATGTGCCCTATAGCTATAATATCTACTATATCCTCTCTCATATTACTATATATCAATCTGTCGACATGATCCGACATTGGCCTTCTTTGACTTGTCCTAAATCATGGCCGTGCATATTTAATTTTTTGCATTTCAGGCATTCTTCTTGAACTTTTTCTTTGTTAAAGTTCTCCAGTGGTGCAGTTCCATTTCTGACTATGTTTTCAATTTTTTCATTTAAATTTATTTAACTTTTTATGTATTGGTCTTTAATTTAAATATGTTTTATTTTTTATTAGTTATTCCTTTTTTTTTTTTTTAACTTTTATTATTTTTCTGTTTATTTTATAAGTTTTAGTTTACATTTCTTCTTTTACGTTTATTTTCCACAACATTTTTAATTAAATTTTTTATTACCTTTTAAATATTTGTTTTTCTTTTTAAAAATTTATTCTTTTTTATGTTTATAACTTAATAATTTTGCATTTACACTAAAGCAGTAAAACAGAAATAAGAAAATTTGTACAAAAATCTTCCTACCCTTCCCTCCTACACTTTCAGTCCTTAACTTGATAAATTGTTCATATACTTTTACGATTGATCTATTGACTTCAAGTCATATTTGCTATAACATTAACACAAACAAACTTTTATTTTATTTTGTTTTGTTTGGGAGAAAGATTTATAGGTTTTACATATACAAAAATTTTTTATTTTGTTTTATTTGTTTTAAAATTCTTGAATTTTCATCTAAAAAATTATTTCTTTTTACGTTATATCTAAAAAAAAATTTGCATATTTACATACCTTAAAGCAGTAAATCAGTAATCATTATCAAAACTGCCCTCTCATTACCTCCCACCCTTCTTGATTCTCTTTGACTATTGGGCTATTGATCCTTATTCTAAATTGATATACTAATTTCAATCATAAGACTTCACATAACATAAAACTAAACTTTTTATTTATTTGTTTTGTTCTTTAAACATTATTGTTTTACTATAAAAATATTATTTTTGTTTAATTGTTCTTACAATATTTTTTTTTACTAAACAAAAATAAATAAATATGTTTATATGCTCTTTAAAAAAAATTTGCATTACACAAAAAAAATCAGTTAAATTCCGTTAAAACTTCAGACAATCAACAAAACACTCGCCCTCCAGTAACCTCCCAACCCTTCTGCTGATCTTATTGATCTATTTGGTATTGATCTATGATGCGATTGACTTCAAGTCATATTTTGTATACTTTATTTAAAAAAGCCCTGCAGGTTGCACATCCAGTACCTGTTTGAAACATTATTTTTTACTATATTAATTTATTTATTTTGTTTTATTGTTTTAAATATTTTTGTTTATACTTAAAAAATTTTTAATTCTCTTATCTTATGTCTGTATATCCTTAATAAAAATTTTAGCAATATTAACTAATAGATTAAAAGCAGTTACATCAGTAATCAAACTGCCCTCCCACCCTCCTACCCTTCTGTCGTGATCTATTGATCTATGGGCTATTGATCTATGATCTATTGATCAAATCATGTTCGTAATAACATAACACAAAAACTATTTATCTATTTTGTTTTGTTTCTTTAAAAACATTATGTTTTGCTATAAAAATTTATTTATTTTTTATTTGCTTAAATTATTTTGTATACTAAAAATTATTCTATTAGGTTTATATCTTTTAAAAATTTGCATATTTACATACCTTAAAGCAGTAAAATCAGTAATAAAATATAGTAAATCAAACAGCCTTCCATACCCTCCCACCCTTCCATGATCTATTGATTTATTGATCTATTGATCTATTGATCTACTGATTCAAGTCATATTTTGTATAACATAACACAAAAACTTTTATTTATTTTGTTTTGTTTCTTTAAACATTATGTTTTTACTATAAAAATTTATTTATTTTGTTTTAATTTACATGAAAATTTAATTTCAGTAAATTATTATTGTTTTTATGTTTATAACTAAATAATTTACATATTTACATATTAAAGTAGTAAATTAGTAAATCAGTAAAATCAAACTGCCCTCCACGAATACCCTCCCACCCTTCTGTCCATATATGAGCTATTGATCTATTATCATTGATCTATTGTTCAAGTCATATTTTGTGAAACATAACACAAAACTTTTATTTATTTGTTTTTTTCTTTAAACATTATGTTTTCTTATACTATAAAAATTTATTTATTTTGTTTTATTTTCTTTAAATATTTTGTTTTTACTAAAAAATTTATTCTTTTTATGTTTATAACTTAAAAAATTTGCATATTTACATATCTTTAAGTAGTTAATTAGTAAATCAGTTAATCAAAATGCCATCCATACCCTCCCACCCCTCCATGATATATTGACTCTATTGTATCTATTCATCTATTGAATCTATTGATTGAGTTAGGTTTAGGACTAAAAGACTAATAAACCTTCTATTATTTTTAACTTTTGTTTCTTTAAACTTTTGTTTTTACTATAAAAATTTATTTATTTTGTTTTAAGTTGTTCATAATTTTGTTTTACTAAAATTTTATTCTTTTTATGTTTATAACCAAAAAAATTTTTGCATTTTACTACCCTAAAGCAGTCACTCAGTAAATCAGTAAATCCTGACTGTCCTCCATACCCGCCTACCCTTCCATATCCTCCCCATCCATGATCTAATTGATCTATTGATTCAATCATATTTGAAACATAACACAATAAACTTTTATTTATTTTTTTTGTTTCTTTAAAACATTCTCGTTTTTACTATAAAAAAATTATTGTATTTTGTGTTAATTTGTTTTAAGTATTTTTTGTTTTACTGAAAAATTTATTCTCTTTTTTTATAATCTTAAAAAAAAAATTGCCATATTTACATACCTAAAGCAGTAAATCAGGTAAATTCAGTAATCATAGAACTGCCCTCCTATACCCTCTCCTTACTCTTCCATGATCAATTGATCTATTGTTCTATATCTATTGATTCAAGTCATATTTTGTATTAACATAACACAAAAAAGATGTTATTTATTTTGTTTTGTTTCTTTAAACATTTGTTTTTACTTATAAAAAATCTATTTATTTAGTTAAATTGTTTAAAATAGTTTGTTTTTACTAAAAATTTTTTCTTTTTTGTTATAACTTAAAAAATTGCATATTTACATAACTTAAAGCCTAGCAAATCAGTTAAAATCATTAAATCCAAACTGCCTCCCATACCCTTCCGTCATCCTTCCATGCCTCTATTGAATCTATGGTGTAGTGACTTAAACTTTTAAACCTCTCTGTTCCTGTTACCATTAATGGGCCCAACCCTCTTCTTGATTTTGTTCTTTTAAGAGGATGAATAAAATCTTATCTGATGCTGGTTAATGGTTTTTAAATTTTCGTTTTTACTAAAAAAATTTAGTCTTTTATCTCACTCTGTCTCCTTCTTATATCTCATACTTAAAAAAACTTTGCTAAATCTCTTACATTTTATTTAAAGCAGTAAATCAGTAATTCAGAAAATCAAACTCACTCCACCCTCTTACCCTTCCACGATCTATTTGTATTATGAAATCTATATCATTTTTGATCTAAGTTGATTCAAGTCATTATTTTCGCTGTACATAACCAGAAAACTTTATTTACTTTTCGTTATGTTTCTTAAACATTTTGTTTTTACTATAAAATTATTTTATATTTGTTTTCCTTTTTTTTTCTTTTATGTTTTTAACATAAAAATTTATTTCTTTTTATGCTTTATAACTTAAAAAAATCGCATATTACATACCTTACAGCCTAGTAAATGCAGCGTTAACATCAGCTAAAACTAAAAACACCTCCATTACCCTGCCTACCCCTTCATGATCTTCACTGATCTATTATCTATTGTTCTGATTCGATTCTATTGATTCGAGCTTCCATATCTTTCGTAACATATCACAAAAATCTAGAGGTAAAAAGAACGAACTTATTATACCAAGTAGCAACTAAAAAGACATTGTAATTTCTTTTAACGAATTTTTATAACGTTTATAAAAAAACCATTGTATATTTACATTACCCAAAGTCCAGCTTAACATCCTAGTCTAAATTCAAACAACTCCACATTTGCCATCCCCCCTTATCAATCCTTCTCTGATCTATTGGTCTATATTGATCTACCTTACTCTATGGATTATTGATTCAACTTACTATGTATTCTGTCTTCTATTAACCATAACTAAACAAACTTTTTATCATCCTTTTGTTTTATGTTTCTTTACAAGATGATCCAGTACTCACTCCCAATTTATTCTTTTTTAGTTTCTATAAACTTAAAAAACATTTGGTTTTACATAACCTAAAGCAGTAAATCCGTAATCAGTAAATCATACTACCCTCCATTCCACCCTACCTACTCTCTATCAGTGCATCTATCGATCTCACTTGAACTATTGATTCTTCCATTTGATCTCAAGTCATATTATGGAATATTCATCTTTGTATTAAATATGAAAATGGCATGAAACAATAAGTTCGCTGAATTAAATTTTATTTTATTTGCAAATTTTTTTTATTTTACTTTTTTTATTGCAAATGTTCCTTTAAAAAAGATTTAAAGCAATAATAATTAAATTATTTTTTCTTAAACTTTTTTATTTTATTTATTTTACATTTTATTTTCTATAATTATTTAAAACATATTACTTTTTCATTTTAAATTTATTCTATTTAAAATATGTTTTGCTTTCTTCAAAACTTTTTTTTAAATTTATTAATTTGCTTAGTTTTATCTTCATTTTAAATACTAAACTATATATTATTTTAATTTTTTTTATATTTATTGTTTCTCTTTATTCGTTTAATCTATTTGCTTTTCACCAAAATTAAACATTTCATTTATGCCTTTAGTTACGTTTACATAAATTTACGTTCATTGACCGAATATACCAATAAATTCAGATAAATCAAGTAAATTCAGCAAGCCACATTCATCATACCACTCCTCCCATCCATCCATTATCTATTTAATTCTATTCGTATCTCATTAACCATCGTAGGTTTTAGTCAATTTTGCATTAGGATCGTAGCATAAATATTCATAACTTAGACCTACATCTTTCATTACTGTTCATACGGCACATTACATATGCCCTATCATCTCAAAAGTTTTAGCTTTCATCATTAAAGTTTGGCATATCATTACTACTAAACAAAACTTAATATCCTGGACGACAACACATAAACATACCAAACATCAGTTGACTACCTCCAAAATGGTTAAGCTAAAAAAATGGGCTCAACAGAGTGATGTTCTCTCCTAAACTACTTCTCACATTTATCTGCCAAACCACATCTAACACTTGAATTCAGAGACATATGCAGATACAATCAATTCACATGGTGACCTAACAAAAATCTTCATCGCCAACTTCCTAAAAACAAAATAAATGACTAGCAAATTCCTATGAATAGACTCGACATAATCAAAGTAAAATACATAAATCACATATCCAATGTGACCTAAGAATAGGACTGCAACTGTATCAAATCATTCGACTACCTTACGTCTGATATTTATTTTGATTATCAAGTGAATTTTATTACCAAAAGATAAAATAAAATAGTAATTATTTTTACATAACTCTCCTAAACTACTCCTCACCTCGCTATAATTTTTTCACACCTTCTACATTGTCTATAGTTATATTTTGAAAACCACACCTTCTACATTCAATCGCCAAACCATATCTATTTCAGAGACATATGCAGATAAAATAATTAACATAGGTCAATAACAATCTTTAGGGAATCCAGAAGTCCACAACTATCATGCAAGAATATATATTCTCTCTTGAACAAGGAATTATTTCTCAACGTCGTAGACTAATATCACCTTCTTCGTGCTCAGTATTATTCTGTCACAATATATAAAACAAGGTCCCTTGCCTCCCAAGCATAAACTCTACCGGAAACACGTTCACATTCTTATAACAGAAAATTACCTAAAAACTTGATGTGATAATATTCTAAACACCAGCCTCCCTATACATATACTTGAAAGAAATATCATACCCATACAATGTATATATATATATATAACCCCCCTCCCATTAAAAATGAATATAACTTATTTATAAATTATATTAACAATATAATATATATATATATATATATATATAATATATTTATATATATATATATTATATACATATATATATATATAGTATATATATATATATAAATATATATATATATATATATAATTATTATATATATATATAAAAGAAATATTATAAACATATATTATATAATATATATATATATATATATATATATATATATATATATATATATATATATTATTATTATTATTGTACAAACACTTTTGTCCCGCTTGAGCGGGGTAGTGGTGCGTACAGCCTCCCTC
>JABUQX010053322.1:17500-20000 GCA_015478945.1 Trachelipus rathkii
ATCTTGCATTCATTTACTACTAAAAATTAGTATATGTTTTTTACTAACGATCTAGAAAAAAAAGAATCTGAAAAAAAATCGAAAAAAACCCTTTCTTATAGCACAACAGGTATATATATATATATATATATATATATATATATATATATATATATATATATATATATTATATATATATATATATATATATATAATATATATAAACGTGTTATTTTATTATAATATATATATATAGTTATATATATAATATAGATATATATATATTATATATGAAACGCTGTTTTTTCATTTTTTTGGTTCATTTGATGTCTTTTTTTTCGTTTCTTCCGTTTTTATTCAAAGAACATCTTTCATGCAGTTTTTAGCTTCAAATATTTTAAATATAACCTTTTTTACTCATATTTTATACATACATATATTTCAAAATTCTATTCAAAATCAAATGAAGAATAAAAACATATTTTGTTTTTCAAAAGTTTATTTAGTGTATTCTATTTGTAATCAAAGAGTGAATAAAGATATATTTCTTTTTTTTTCATTTTAAAAGTATATATTATTATTATATATATATATATTATATATAATATATATATATAGTATTTATATAATATATATATATTATAGGTTATATAGTATGATGTAATATATATATATAACTATTAAGTATAAGTATAGGTTGTATATATATTCTATAATATTTTATTACTAGTTTAAATTATATATATATAATATATATATATATATATATATATATATATGTATATATATTTATATATATTAATATATATATAGTTATTAGATATATATATATTTATATATATATATATATATATATATATATATGTAATAGGTCTGTTCCTAGGGAACCGAAACTTCAGAATGAAAAGGACGACCAAACTTGGCAACGAAAGACATGATGTATATAAAGTTTCATTTTTTTGTGGCTTAAAATACAGTTTCGAGTCTCAACCTTGGATTCAATCTTTCGGTGAAACTACCATCTTAAACACAATATAAACGGTAATATAAAACATTAAGGATTCGAAAATTAAAATAAAAAATAAAAAATAAAAAATAAAAAATTACAAATTAAAATTATATTTATAAGTTAAAGACTTAGTAGAATTAAAAGTTAAAAGAAAGCACAGGTGAAATTTATCATAGTAATAAAAAAAAGAAAAAAACCTAAACGCACAGCACTAAACAGGGCAAACATACCTAATATATGAGAGGTTAAAATTATACTATTTTGAGAGCGGAGTTTTGAAAACGGAGGAAAGTAGAACAAAAGTTAGTTGGTCGGAAAATGGAGGCATAATATGCTATATTATTATGTTCCACTGTTGTAAATGGGAGAGAAAAGAGAGCATAGGAGAGGGGGAGGAAAACCACAGCAGGGGAGGAAAAAGGAAAGAGAGAGAGAATCATGAAATGAGTAATAGAGTAGAGGAGTGAGAAGCATTTATAGATGGATTTAATTGTTTAATGAAAAGAGACTCGAGTATTTTCCGGTCGGTGTCATCAGAAGTTGAGCAGATTATCTGGAAGTCCGAGAAGCGGAAGGGGTGGTAGGAACTGTGGAAGTGGTTGCAAATAGAGGAGTGTACAAGGTTGAGTGAAGGAAGATTTGTTCAGAAAGAGGTTCCCAGGTTGTTGGCAACGAGGTGAGAGTCTATCTATGGGTAGAATGTTTTAAGCAGTTGGCGTAACCTTCGCACTTAAAGTTGTAAACTAAAGGGGATTTTAAAGTAAGAAATGAGCTTAGAGAGTTATAAATGGAGGATTCAACAAGGTTGGGGGGTGGGTGGAAATTGAAGGCGAAAAAGGATTTAAGATAGGTCATTTCGAGGTGAAACATTTGTCAATTAGATCAGATCTGGTATGCACGATGAAGATAGGGAGTTATGGTATTAGAGTGAAAGATTTAAGGAGATGAGCTGAGGAAGTTTGAGCCATGGAGGGAAGAAGAAGGTTTATGATAGGCTGAAGTGATGAAGCCTTCCGAGGTATGGTGGATAAGGACGCCAAGAAAATGGATAGGTAGTAGATCCAATGGCTGTAATGGTGATGCAAAATATGGATCTTAATTAATATATAATATAAAAGATAAACCGTCTTTGCGCTTATAGCATCAGATAATATATTCACTATGATTACTGACGAAGGTGTCTAAATTCGGAAGGGCAGTTGTTGAGTCAGGCTATTTCGTGGTGACATAAAAAACATTTGGCATAGGTGGGAACCCTTTATCATGCCGTCTATCTGTTTGTAATATTGATCATCAAAGGTGAAAAGTGTATTGTTGGTTGCAAAACTGAAAAGTTTTTTGAAAATTGTGGGGGTAAGGTTGAGGGAGGCTGCAATATTAGGGTTTGAGGAATTAGAGATGATATCTGATGTTTCTGAGACGGGGATATTGGTAAAAAGGTTAGTAATGTCAAAACTTGTAATGAAGCAGTTAAGGTAATGTAGAGATTGAATAAATTTAGCAAATGTGAAA
>JABUQX010053322.1:35000-36141 GCA_015478945.1 Trachelipus rathkii
AGAAAAGTTCTTTATTCTGATTGCATCTTACCTGAATTAGCTAGGAAATATCTCTCTGCTAAACCTTCAAGTGTATTTAGCGAGAGAATGTTTAGCCAAGCAGGAAATATTAATACAAGCAAAAGGAATCGTCTTTCTCCAACACTATCTGATCAGCTCCTGTTTCTTCATCATAATTTAAGAGCATTTGATTTTAAATATAGAGAATAGTTACCGAAATAGCAATGCATAAATTATTTAACTTTCCTTTCACTGACTTTGTGTTTAACAATATAATTTAATTTTCTTAAAAATTTCTATTGTGATACTCTATAGTCTATACAGTATCGATAACAGCTGGTACATGCACTTTATAATATACTATTATTATATATATTATATATATATATATATAATATATATATATATATTATATACAATTATATATATATATAATATATATATATAATATATATATATATATATATATATATATATATATAATATATATATATATATATATATAAGGTCAAATGTTAGTTTATTAAAAACTTAAAAGATCTTTAATAATTTAAGGATTAGGATCTATATCATAATTTTTCAGTCTTTTGGTCAGATATGCTGTACTTTAAAATTCTTTACCAATTCATTTTACCTATTTCTGTATATGCATTTCTTAAAGCTAAGATTTACAAAAGTGTATTTTTTGTTAGGGGTAGTAATTTTGGATATCAAACCCTTTTAAGTTGTTTATCAAAATAATTAGTAAATTTAGTAAATGGTGTCATATAGGCCTATTCATATTATTATATATTATTATAGTTATAATATTAGTTATTAGTTTGACTTAATATTATCAACTACAACAAAAAATATTAAAATAAATTTTTTTGACACTTGTAAGAAATCAGTTCTCCTAAATAAATTTATTTCATTAAATGTCTCATTATTACTTTCAATGAATTATAACTATTTTTATTTTCAAAACTACCTTTTAAAAATATAGGTCTCCGGCCGGAGAAAGCCGGAGACTAGTGGTCTCCGGCCGGAGCCGGAGATCTTTAAAAAGGCCGGAACTCCGGCCAAGCCGGAGCCGGAACCGGAGATCCGGTGCATCCCTAATATATATATATATATATATATATATATATATATATTTATA
>JABUQX010053323.1:0-7500 GCA_015478945.1 Trachelipus rathkii
CAGGCAAAACGAAGGAGCAAACTCGAAGAGCGGACGCTTAAGAAGTGATGAATGCATGCTGACACCCAGCCAAGTCTTGGATATTTCTAGCGCTACCATGCGAAATGATTACCCTCCCTCCAAGGGCCCCAACCCCACATTCGCAGTCTCCAAAGATCTAAGATCAGTAGGAGAGGTAAAGATATCACTAGATGACTTCCTGCGTGGTAAACCGTACTAGCAATCGGAAAGTAGTGAAAGATGTTCCTGCTGATCCATTAAAGTGAATTTTGAATAGATTTCAAGATCTTACATAAATCAATGGTAAGAAATGTAAAGAGTTATTTAAATGGTTCAAAACTGTTTCCTTCTTCGGAACCGTCTGGATATTTGCACGCTACAAACAATGACATAGTGAAAGTAGCAAGATATATAATAAAGTTTAAAATTGACCGCCTGTCAGTTTTATATACACACTTCCATAATGCACTGGGAAGGATACCACCATATCCATTCGCCTTCATAACGTTCAAAGATAATTCCATCATCTTGCATCCGATAACGAATAAGTTTGGGGATTCCTGAAAGCATTGTGTAGGAAGATTGCCGAAGTTATCCAGGGTGGAATTATATGAAAAGAAGATTCCAACGAAATAATCCTTCTCAACTGGAGTAGCCGTTAGCAACAAATTTGTCAGAGCAAATAAAGAAATAAATTTACGAAAATTATTAGAGGTGTTTTCGACTAGACCTTAAATTTTTTTGTTACTACGAAGAACAACGCTGAATAATAACGCACATCCCTCAGTTACAACGCTTATGCCCGTCTATTAATAGACCAGTAAAGATTACGATGTGATTGATAATTATTAACAAAATAAAATTTGAATATAGGAAACCAAAAGTTTAGTTCATTCCTTGATTGATATTATCTACAGTTTAAATTGCGCCGCCCGAAATATGAACGTGTCTAGAAAACAAGAGTTTTCTGGATAAAGATTTTAATGTTGCTGTTATATATATATATATATATATATATATATATATATATATATATATATATATATATATATATATATATATATATATATATATAAAAATAGTTATATATATATAAGATATATATATATATATATATATATATATATATATATATATATTTTTTTAGATATATATATATATATATATATTATATATATATATATATATATATATATATATATATATATATATAGTATAATGACTTTATTGTTGTGTTATCTTGCTTTCTTCGATAAGTTGATAAGACAACAATTAATAATATAGCACGACAAGCTGAAAGAATTATTTAAATTTTAAACCATGAACCCTCCTACCACGCGTGTCGTGTTTAAAAAATGATTCACACAAAAAGTAATGTACCTTTCATGAACCTGACTTAATTATACTAAAGAGGCATGACTAAACAAATAGTTCGTAAAAAAGTTCGCATAGTCGCTTATATTTATTCTGTTTCAAATTAAACTGTAAATTACTTCCTTGTTCCTACCGATCGAAACACTGATTGAGAAAATATTATGTTAACGGATTTCAGACATAGCAAAAGAGTTTTAGGATGGATTTGGTGTTTTCAGCTAACATACAAAATTACAATTACACATTCATACACGCACATACACTAACTAACATTTCAAATTGACAGCATTGTGATAGCTATTTAACATAATGTGTATGTTATAATATAAATACTTTTACATAAATTTTTGAAAAAAACAAAAGCCTCAGGCTTTCACACAAGCACATACACGTACATACATCATTTTATATATATATATATATATATATATATATATATATATATATATAGCAGCAGGACCTAGTATTAAAAAGTTAGCATATATATATACACACACGCACATACACATACATACACATATTTATATATATATATATATATATATATACAGTATATATATATATATATATGTACATTATGTGTATATTTATTTATATATATGTAGATATTTATAATGTATATATATATATATATATATAGCAGTTACACATACATACACGTACATACACATACATACATATATATATATATATATATATATATATATATACACCAAATATTTACAACTATAGTAAAAAGAGCTTTAATTATAACATTTAGTGTACAGATTTGTTTTAGACATTAAAAAAAAAATTAAAGAAAAGAAAAAAAAACGTAGAACTGAGTCAAAGAGAGGGGTCGATTTATAAATAACTAAACAGATACATTCCGTAATGCATAAAACAAAGGCACCCAAAAATCAGTGTGGAGCCAACGACGGAATGCGACTACTTATACCAAAAGAATAATTGGGGTTGAGGGAGACACTTCCACCAAAGGGGAAAATAGAGGGGAAGGGGAAAAACGAGGAAGGTCTCAAAATAGGGCGATAGATATACGTGGCTGGCGGCAACGTCACCCACCCACTCATCCTCTACCGACGACGACGACGACAGGAATAAGGAGGAAAACCGCATTCCCAATTTCTTTGTTTAAAAATTATAATATCAACCCCTTCCGTCAATCTCACCCCCTAACCCCCACAAATCAGCAACCTCTCGGAACCCCCCCCCCTACCTCTCTAAAAACCCCTTGACACCCAAAATATTTGTGTTAATGGGTTACAACTTATTTTTAAGAAGTCCTTTATTTTCATTGACTGCCGAGTAGAAGTAAAGAGAAAAGAAAGCAATATCATGGAAAGGAAAATGCACACAATTATATATATATATATATATACATAGATATATATATAAATAACATATATAGCATATAGTATATATATATATATAAATAAAATATATATATATATATATATATATATATATATATATATATTAGTGATGCACCGGAGAGTAATTTTGGCCGGAGGCCGGAGAGCCGGAGAGCCGGAGGCCGGAGAATGAAAATTTTAATTCCGGCCGGAGGCCGGAGTCTCCGGCCGGAGAATGAAATTTCCATTTATACTTACCTTCTATATATATATATATATATATATATATATATATATATATATATATATATATATATATATATATATATAAAATTTTTTATTATATATATATATATATATATATATATATATATATATATATATATATATAAATTGCAATTACTATATATTCTTCAAATTCGAAAAACAATCTAGATATCTTATATGCAAATCACTGGAAGCTAATGGAGAATATAATTAGATTGCTACAACCATTTGAAGAATTAACTAAAAGAGCGAGTGATGATGATGTAGATTTATCTTTTGTAATACCTGCAGTTAATGCATTGCAAAAATATTTAGCAAAACTTGGAAGGATAGCGGTGTAAAAACTATGAAAGATGAACTTTTAAATTCTGTTACTGAACGTTTTGGTACCATTAAAGAGAAGAAACTTTATTTACTGGCAACAGTTCTAAATCCACATTACAAATTAGCTCCCTTTGATATTATTGATCAGAATAAAATAAAATTTATGCTCAAAGAAGAAGTAAAACTTTTTATAAAAGCTTAAGAAAATATTACATTAAGTTCAGATTCTGATTAACAAAATGACGATCAAAATGATCAGTCTCATACAGATTCCCATGAAGAATCTGAAAATGAAACGGCAGATATTGAGAAGGAAACACATTCAATTTTCTGGAAGTGTTTTGATGACATGCTACAAGAAAAATCGTCAGAAGAAAATGAAGAATATTCAGATACAATCAAACCAAGTGGAACTGATCAAAGGAGGAAAAAGTTAAAATGTAAACGTAGAAGCAGCAGTGAGAGAAAACAACATGAATTAGAAAATACTATTCAAACTACTGTGGATAAATATTTTGCAGCACCACTTATGAACGAAAATCGGATGTTGATTCACTGTTATGGTGGAAAGAAAGAAAAGCTCTTTATCCTGATTGTATCTTACCTGAATTAGATGGGAAATATATCTCTGCTCCACCTTCAAGTGTATTTAGCGAGAGAATGTTTAGCCAAGCAGGAAATATTTATACAAGCAAAAGGAATCGTCTTTCTCCAGCACTAGCTGATCAGCTCCTGTTTCTTCATCATAATTTAAGAGCATTTGATTTTAAATATTAGAGAATGGTTACCTAAATAGCAATGCATGCTATTTAACTTTCCTTTCACTGACTTTTGTGTTTAACAATATAATTTAATTTTCAAAATTCTGTTGTGATACTCTATACAGTATCGATAACAGCTGGTACATGCACTTTATCACATATATATATATATATATATATATATATATATATAAGAAAAAGAATATATATATATATATATATATATATATATATATATATATATATATATATATATATATATATATATATATATCAGACCACCGCTATCCCTCTTTCTTCTTTCAATAAAAGATTTCGACTGATGATGCCTTTTGCTTCTTCCAGAAAGTAGTCATCTCGGCAGCGGAAGCTTGTATCCCACAGTCTTCCTCAGGCAGGCGGTCGGCAACCCCTTGGTGGTCCCAAGAGTGCGAATGCGCACAAGCCAACCGAGAGAAGAAGAAACTCTACAGGCAATACAAAAAAACCTGTACCACCCAAACATGGATTATTTTTAAAGCAGCCGCAGCGAGATCTCGGCGAATTAATCGTCAAACGCGTAAACAATATTTTCGGAACTTACATATCGACTGTTAAACTCCACAACCCCTTCCTTTAGTAAAAGTTACACAGAGGAATATCTTTGTCGCCCACACACCCACAGTCCTCCCGTTATGGGCCTGATGCACTGATACGATTCCTGCTCCTGCGGTGGCAAAGTGATGCGCGAAGTTTATAGCTATAGCCATCTCGAGCCCACCCGCTACACTGAAGCTCTTTCAAAACTGGAGAACCGACACAGCACTGCCAAACTTTTCAACAGCGAAAGGAAGATCATACCTACAACCGTCTTTTACACTTGCAGAGTATCAACCGTTCTTTGCTAGTAAAGACGGTGCTCCTGGTCCAGACATGATTTCGTATACCATGCTCTGTCATATACATCCCTCGGCATCAGCATTTTTGCTGATTTATATAACAGAATCTGATCGAATCCTCTTTTTCCATCTATTTGGACCACAGCTTTGTAATTCCTATCCCCAAAACCTGGGAAAGATCCGGAAGCTGGCGGATAACCGTAGCCAATCAATTTCACTGGACCCGCCATACCTGTAAATTGGGCCTGGCGAAAATGGTTTCAGGTCGCTTTCTCCCTGTTCTGGAGAGTCGCCATGCTTTTTCAAACTTCCAGTTTGGCTTTTGCAAAATCGTTCGACCACGGACCCTTTGTTAAAACTAGACCACGACATCCGGGAAACCTTCTCAACTGGTGGGATGGTTCGGTGTCTTCCTTTGAAAAGGCTTATGACACAACATGGAGAACTGGGGTCCTCTTTTAAACTCCATTCGCCTGGTTTTCGCGGACAACTCCTCTTTCATTAAATGTCTTTGTCAAACAGATCCATCCAAGTTCGGTGCTCCTCTATTCTGTCACGCCCCACTTTACTCTGGATGAAGGCGTTCTGCAGGGTAGTGTTCTAAGTGTATAAACTATTTGCTCTCGGATTTAATGACATTGTTACTTATCCCAGCGACGGTCACTTTTTCTCTATGCTGATGACCTTTGCGTTATATATAGCCGGTGCTAGGCTCTGCCTTTCCTCGAACGGCAACTTCAAACTAGCTATTGAAAATATTTCAATGGGGGTAATCATATGGCTTCCCATTTTTCTCCTCCCACCAAACTTCACAAGCTGAAGAAAAAAAGGAAATCGAAGAACTTGCCACCTCCTTTCCAGCGAACCTAACTTTATATGGTGGCTCAGCTCATTCCCTGTAAACTCCTACAGGTCAAATTTAGGGCTCATCCGTTAGATTATTCATTTTTAATATATGCACCTGCATATTAAATACCTAAAACAACCTGTCATCGCGCCCTTGACCTATTACGTCATCTCGCCCTAAAATCTTGGGGTGCTGATCGCAAGTCCCTTTTACGTCTATATATATCGCCCTAGTTCGAATGGAAGCTTGACTATGGCTGTGTAGTATATGGTCAGGCCTCCCCTACTCTACTCCATCTGTTGGATCCCATACAAAACGAGGCGATCCGTATTCCACTGGTTCTCCCTTGATCGTCCCTCCCCTGCAGTCTTGAAGTTGAAGCCAATGTGATGCCACTCTCTCTTTGAAAAGAGAATACATCATGTGCACAAGTATCTTCGTTTTCAAAACCCCAATACCATCTGCTCTGACACCGATTCTGCTGGAGGTGCCTCAGAATCCTAATTACTGGCTATTTGCAGAACACGGTCCATAACATCCTTAATTTCCTAATATCCCTTACAAAAGGTGCTGCCTTTCTCATACTGATGAAGGATACACACCTTGGTTATTCTCCGCTCCCCCCATTTGCTTGGCTCTGACCGCTCTCTCCAAATCAAGCCACCCCTCTGCCTTGTTAAAGGCATCATTCTGTCCTTCCATTCCACAGTTCATGATGAGTTTACTCCAGTATTTACTGATGTATCTAAAACCGGGAACAGTGTGGGCGTATCTGCTGTCTTTCCTGATCGCAACCTTTCCCATACCCTTCCCCCTCATGCTTCAATTTTCACAGCAGAATTAATGGCTATAATGATTGCGCTTTCTCGAATTCTAATTCTTAACCAAGATCAATCTTATGTCATTTATTCAGATTCGCTAAGCGCGCTACAAGCGCTTTAAACCCCTTATTCTAAAAACATTAATGGTATCTGCTGTGCAGCAATTTCTTAGGGCTGCTCCATTCCCGCAAAGAAACAAAATTATTTTTTGTTTTACCCTTCTCACAGGTAACTACAAAATGAAATCGCGGACAGAGGCCAAAATGGCCACCTTCTCATTTCAGAGAGGTTCCAAATAGGCCACCTCCTCATGCCATTCGACAAGGCTACCTCCCATCAACCGATTACTATCCTGCTCTCCGACAAGGTTTTCGATCTTATTGGCAAGAGCGCTGAACGAATGATCAGAGAGGAGCGAAACTTAGAAATATAAAGCCGATCATCGGGGAGTGGTCTTCCTCCCACCGACGAAACGGTTTACACGAGGTGATACTTCTTGCATCGCCCCTCCGTATTGGCCACATCTAATATCACTCAGCAGTCACTATATGTTACGGAACCCCCTCCATTTGCAAATTTTGTCGAAGTCATACCCCGCAATCTCTCTTCGCCATATCTTCATTGATTGTTCCCAGCTGGGACTCTATTTCAATGCCATAATTTTCCTACTTTACGATCCATAACACCTTCCAAAAGATTATCCCATATCTTATCCGAATCTTCCCACTTTAGTAGTAACTCTATTTTCTTGTTTCTACAAGAAGTGAATATTCTCCATAATATTTGATTTTGTTACGTAATACTAGGACTTTATAATGCAAGGATTTACTTTTGTTTAGTTTTCTTTGTTTAATTTAATTGACTGAATATTCATTT
>JABUQX010053323.1:22500-25000 GCA_015478945.1 Trachelipus rathkii
CTCGAACCCCCTAAGAAGGATATAAAAAGAAAAAAATAATAATTTCTCCAATTATATTATAAAGCGACATTTGGCACTTTTTCTCCCGAGAACCCGAGACTGCAGCTTTCAAGGTCTTTCAAGTCAATCAGAGCCTGCACTTTTTACTAATATTAATTATGGAGTTATTAATAAATATTAGAATAATTAATTTTTTTTTTAAATTTCTGCGGTTAAAAATGTCTCCTGATTAATAAAATGATATTTATTTTCGTGTATATGTTATATTTTCTAGTTACATGCCTGGCCTTTTCGGGATGCTGGCCTATATATCATATAGTATATATTATATATTTATATATATATATATATATATATATAATATATAATATATATATATATATATATATATATTATATATATATATATATATATATATAACTTTCTGCGCGGCGAGGAAGTTGTTACAACCGCATCGCTCACGCGCAGCGCGCATTTGGAGCGAGAGCTTCAGCGAGCAATCTGCCACGCATGTACGCCAACCTGCTATGCATCTACCCTATGGTATTGTTTAGTTTAAGTTTTCATTTAACTCAATAAATACCTAATAAAAGAAAATAATTTAACTATCAGATAAAATAATTTTGAAAATAAAAAAAATCTCATTTAAGAAATAATAAAAAAGTGCACTAAATCGACTTTATGAAACTTCACAAATTTTAATTTAAAATAAATAAAATCTCTTATTTCCGATTTTTCCCTCGGATCATAAAATGCATTTCTTAGTTTTATCCAGTTCGGCCTCCCGGTGACGACGAGGGGACTTCGTCCCCCCTCTGTCCCCCGTCGGCTCGAGCTCCCTAAAAATTGAAGTTAACAAAAATATATATCAAAAACTCTCTCTCTCTCTCTCTCTATATATATATATATATATATATATATATATATATATATATTTATATCATATATATTTTAAAAATATTACCTAAGTTATAAAACGTTCTTATACATTTTTTGTTATATATATATAAGTTTATATTTGGAGAGTTTAATTACCAAAATTGATGTGTAAAATGTTTTTAAGATAACACTACCCAATAATATTCTTCATAATCACCTTTAAACCAATATCAGTTTTTAGCGACAAATATATTTCATATTAATTCGGTCTTTATAAATTAATTATTAATTTAAATGTTAAATAACTACAGGAATTATTCAATATTTTCCTAAATATATGTTTTAATTAATAACACGCTAACACTTCAAATGCTATACATTAATATTTTCGGAAAATATTATATATTATATACTATATATATATATATAATATATATATATATATTATATATATATAATATATATATAGTATTATATACTATATATATATATATATATTATTATTATATATATAAATTATATAAGGTTAGCCACTCGTCTCCCAATTTAGCCGGGACAGTCCTTTTTTTGAAACCCTTGTCCCGATTTAGAGGAGAGTCCCGATTTCGTCCCGATTTTATGATACAAACCCAATTTTAACATGCTTTCGTATATTTTTAATATTTTTTAATGAATATATATATATATATATATATATATATATATATATATATATTGTATTATATATACTGTATATATTTGTATTATTTATTTTTTATATATATATATATATATATATATATATATATATATATATATATATATATAATATATATATTATATATATATATTATATATATATATATAATGTTAAACTAATACATTTTTCAGGGCATGAGGTTTTTGTCAATCGATATATACATTTTTTAAATTATCGCTCGTGCGATAATATATATTATATTTTATATATATATTAATATATATATATATATATATTATATATTAATATATTATATATATATATATATATATGGTGATTATTTGGTTTAAAACTAGCAACTATCATCGATCCATATCTCAAAAACTACAATAGCTACAAGGAAAAGGAATACATTGGTTGGAATCCTGGCAAAATTTTATTGCTGCGGAAACTGTTAAAAAAAAAAAAATAAAAAAAAAATAAAATAAAAAAAAATATATCTCCAAAAACAACAATAGCTACACAGCGAAAAGGGAATACATTTTTGGTTGAATCCTTGTAATTTTACATAGTAAAAATGTAAAAAAAAAAATAAAAAAAGATAAATAATTGGCTATTTTTTTTAAATAAGCAGGGGACATAGTGGTAATATATATATATCTATTATATATATTATATATATATATATAATATATAATATTATATATATTATATATTATATATATATATATAATATATATATATATATATATATACTATATAATATATAGCTATATATTATTTGGTAACGGTATTACACGGCAATGTAGGGGGCTCGAGACGACCGGGGGACACAGGGGGGGACGTTTTCCATACCCCGTAGGGGGAGGGCGGAGGAACCCCCGCGATGATACCCAAATACCAAAGAGCGGGGGCTCCGGAGAACCCCTCCCCGGAGGGGGG
>JABUQX010053323.1:35000-40409 GCA_015478945.1 Trachelipus rathkii
GTGAAAATATACTTGGTTGGAGTCTGAGACCAGAAATTTTAAAATGGGGAAATCGAACTGAAATTTTGAGCCGGCAAAAGTTTACCGGTTTAGCAGCCATACCTTGGACTTGCCTTTTACATATGACGCGAGGAGAGGAGGGAAGGAGAGGAGTGGAGAAATGTTCTAAATTATCAGTTTTCATCATTAGACCCTAAAATGGGAACATAAATTTAGGAACAAATTATTTTGCTTGAAATATGCTTTATAAAAGTATATTTTCTAATATTGCATGAGAAAGAATCATTTCAAATAAAGTATATAGTATACTACCTATATACTTTTATTATTATTATATTATATACCTATATTATATAATAGAACTGTTATGAAAAATAAGAAATTATATAAAACATTTAAAATTTACTAATACAAAAAAATAATAATAATAAAATAAATAAAGAGTACTTCAAAGTTCTCAAGAATACGATAAATATTGCGAGTGCTTTCAGAAAATAAAATAAATAAATAGAAATGTGTTTGTGTGTGTGTTTGTGCCTTGAGGCAACTTGGCCACTCCTATAACATAATGACCTTCCAAGCTACTGAATGTTAAAAATCAAAGAATCCAAAATACTCAGTTATATATATATATATATATATATAATATATATCATAATATATATATATATATATATATATACTATATATATATTATATTATAATATAATATAATATAAATAATACATTTAAATTTAGTCTATTATTTTCTATTGACTTAAAGCTATAAAGTAAATTCAAATATGAATAAATAAACATTATTTGAAGCAATAATAATAATAATAATAATAATAATAATAATAATAATAATAATAATAATAATAATAATAATAATAATAATAATAATAATAATAATAATAATAATAATAATAATAATAATAATAATAATAATAAATAATAATTTTATTTATTTATTTAATTATTATTATTATTATTATTATTATTATTATTATTATTATTATTATTATTATTATTATTATTATTATTATTATTATTATTATTATTAATTATTATTATTATTATGTGCATATAGTGCATGATGTATGTAATAACTGGTTCATGGTTTTTGTTCCACAAACTTTGAACAATATTCAGCAACCAAAATGCTAACATATCTTTTGATAAAACAATAAAAACGACAAAAATACATAGATAATGGTCTACGAAGATAACGATAATAATAAGCAAATACCTTAAGTGGTAGTTAGTTATAGTATGCTAAAAATTTAGTTCTGCACTAAACTACAATTAATAATGTTTCAAAAAATGTTTTCGTGTTTTTAATTCGCTCTATCTTTTGTTCCTCATCTATTCCCACGTAGGGTTATCACCCTAGTAGTAGATCCTCGATCGTGATGGGAGATTGATCTCGCCGCCTTACGATTTCGATAATCCCTTAATCCCTTGTAATCCGTCGTTAATCGAATTAACGACGGATCACAAGGGATTAAGGTAATAATATAAGGTACTTTGAGACATCGTAGCCACTTCAAACTTGGCACTGCTATAGCTGGTGGTGTCACTTTGCCGGAGCCGCGGATTCATGCCTAAACTTAGCTATGGCCGTAGCTTGCCGAAAAATAAATAGCTAACAGGGCTCGGAGGAGGATTCAGACCCAGAGAAAGGAACGGAACCCGAGTAGACTCGTGAACCGGAGCCCTGAGCCGGTGCCCCGAGTCGAAATCTGGCCACAAACATATATTAGGCCAAAAGAGATGTCCTTTCTAGGTTTAGGAACCCGTAGATCTCGATATTATATATATATATATATATCATACTATATATAATATATATATATATATATATATAATATATATAATTATACATATATTTATATATAATAATATGTATTATACATATATAATATATAAGTATAATATAATATAACGGCATATAGTTAGAGATATAAAGAAATGGGCCGTATAATTAATAAGCTCTTTGTGGTAAGACTCATACATACATATTGTTCAATATAGGGTTGCTATAGTGACTGTCAAAGTTATTATCAATTATTAGCTGAATTCACCAATACAATTTCACTTTAAGGGTGAACCCCCAATTTTGGGGTTCTACCCCAGCTCATGGGGGTCTTACAACTTTTGATACCTCGGAAATCATTATTCATCCTTCCTCCAACTTCTCTTCTGCAATCCATGTGTCTCTACTTTATATCTTTTTTCTTCTGGGAACACCTTCTGGAGGCTCTCAGACATTCCCTAGGAACTTGGAACCCTCAAAATCGGGATCTATGAGATCGTAAACATAGGGAAGGAGACCTCATTTGGCCTAATATATGTTTGTGCCCATTTTTCGACTCTGGATGCGGCTTCGACTCTGGCACAGGTCTCCGGTTCATGAGTCAACTCAGGTTCCGTTCCCTTCTCTGGGTCCGAATCCTCCTCTGATTCCTGTCGGCTATTTATTTTTCGGCTAGCTATGGCTATAGCTAAGTTTAGGGGGTCTACGCAAGGTGGAACGACCAGCTATAGCGGTGCCAAGTTTGAAGTGGCTACGATATTTCTACCTTGAATTACCTTAATCCCTTGCAATCCGTCGTTAATCGGATTAACGACGGATTACAAGGGATTAAGGGATTAGCGAAATCGCATGGCGGCAAAATCAATCCCCCCCCCCCCTTCGATCGAGGATCTACTACTCACCCTGTTAGTGAGACTTGTTTTCTTCTATCTGGCCTCTTAAATTCTTTCTCAAGATGATCGATCATGCCTCTCGGCGTACTAGTTTCCACTCCCTGGAATTACATTCCAGGTGATGTTATCACCCTATCCGTGGAACTACCTTCTTTTTCCATATTCTTTAAAGCCTTTCTCCCAGAATTCTAGAGAAAATAGTCTTACTCAAAGCATTGGTTTTCCAATGCTAATCCTGGAGCAAATTCATGCAGTGAAATTGAAGGTCCCGCGGCACCATGGCCCCGGTTGCAAAGGCCTTGTTGCCCTGCTTCACTCTTCCAAAGCATAAAAACTCGATTAAAATTGTGCAACTACTTTGAAAACAGTCACGTTCTCTTATATCCAACTTATCATTATTGAAGTTCTAACATTTTAATTAATTTTTAAAAACTTTCCGTCTCATACCAAGAATCATGTATTATATGTATTTTAATTTTAAATATAAAATTTAATGTATCACACCTTAGTATTTAGCCAAGCGTCTTTTATAATTGTTTAGAATTTATCTTTCCTTTTATATTAAAAGAGAACCTTAGAAAAAATATTGGGTCAATTATTTGGCTATTCAACTGCAAATGCAAGAATTCAGCTTGGATATAAAAAAATAGAAAAGAATTGTGTGATTTCCTTTGATATAACCTTTTCTAATATATATATATATATATATATATATATATATATATATATATATATATATATATATATATATATATAATATATAATATATTATAATATATTATATATATATATATTATATAACTAAATATACTATATATATATATATATAATATATATACTATATATATATATATATATAATATAATATATATATATATATATAATATATATATATATATATATATATATAATATATATATATATATATATAGTCTTTTTAAAGTTTCAGACTGTCGAACCCTTTAAACGCATTCGGGCACAAAAAAAAAAATAAATTAAAGAATGAAAAATTAAACTCTATATATTTTAATTTTGGAGTTTCAAGATAAATTCAATTTATACGAAAAATATTTACAATTTGAAGAAATTAGTGTATATAAAATATATATATATATATATATATAACTAATATTTATATAATATAATAATTTAATATATATTAATATAGATATATATATATATATATAATATACTTGTAATATATATATATATATATATATATTATATATATTAAACGCTTAGGTTAAATTAGATAGATGATGTCTTTTACCATAGATATTAAAAATATAATTAAAAATTATAATGTGCTTCAGTCCAATGTTATAATTTTTGGACCATCTTGTGTGTGTGCACTACCTTTCGCGGGAAAAGTTGCCTGGCTTCGAACGTAGCAAAAAGGTTTAATTTCTAATTTCTAGCAGAAACTTTTAAGTGACATCGGTTATAGGTTCGACTTGGGACTGCTTACTATTAAAAATCTCTCTCTCTCTCTCTCTTCTATATATATATATATATATATATATATATATATATAATATATATAATATATTATACATATATAAATATATATATAATATATATATATATATAATATAGGGTATATATATATAATATATATATATATATATATATATTATATATATATATATATCATATATATTATATAAGTCTTAAGGATTTTTTCTGTATACTATAAGAGTAGCCATACATTAAACTTTTTCAAGCTTAAACCTTAAAATTCATACGTTTTTCTCCTTAATAGGGAAGCAGAGGTTATTCGCAAAAAAATCTTCAAATCAAATAATGATAAAAATCTCATTTTCTCTTTAATAATCCACTTAGGAACATTGTCATTATACTATATATAATATATATATATAGTATATATACTATATATATATATATATAATATATATACTTATATATATAATATATATATTATTTATATATTATATAGTATAATATATGATGGTAGCTACCAAATATTTTGAGATCCACATAATTCCAGTGATTTTCTTGTAACACACCCGACTAATAAACATCTAAAAATATAGGGTGAATTTGTGGGTTCGGAGTAACGCTTTTGACCTCTCTTTAAAACCATTAACATGTCTCATTATTATTCTATATAAAATGATCAAATAATACAACAGATGAAGCGCACTTGTGATAAGTAACACACAAAAAATATTCTTCTTTTCACACGCACGAAGCACGAAGCATTGCGCGCGCACACACCACACACAACACACACACACACACACACACACACACACACACACCCGCATTTATTCAGGTAGTTCTAGTTTCGTGAAGTAGCGTTATACGAATTATACATTGGAAGATAATTAGATGATGAATAAATAGTCAACAAAATTACCAGAATATATATATAAATGTCAGATGCAAGGAGATGAGTGGTTAAAATAAATTACATTAAGAATTAAGTTTTTAGAGAGATTTTACAGGAAAATTATAAAATAAATTTATAAAGAAACGTAAGCCTAAGTAAAATTGATCTTCCAGGTAAAAAATGCAATTAGAAGAAGGAAACTAATACTAGCTGCAAAGGTTAAAAAAAAAAAAAAAAATAGGTTATTTCAACAAATTCCATTAACTATCTTTCCAGCTCAGTTACCATATATATAATATTATATTATATAATATATATATATATATATAATTACATATATATAATATATATATATTAATATATAT
>JABUQX010053324.1:0-32500 GCA_015478945.1 Trachelipus rathkii
CCAATTAGGCAACTCGATGTGGTATTTTGAAAGTATTTCAGTATTGTTAGTATGTTTATTATTAATTATATCCGCGTCCTTCGCGGAGGAAAGAAACAGAGCTATTAATGAATCTACAATCGAGTCACGTTCATCAACTTCCAATAGTATGATAGAAAAAGAGACAGATAAGGTCTTTTTGGCTTAGTTCATTACAATTATTCGTTATCTTATTAAGCTTATTTTTTAGCTAGAAAGCGCATTTCACAGATCATTTGGGAGGATGTGAATTCTATCAAGATCTAATATTTATATTAGTAATATATACATCTTATATAAGATCTATATACATTATGTAATTATATTATATATTATATTTATTAATATGAACATAATATATTTAATTATTATAAATGTTTAATAATAAGTTAATATTAATTTATTATTTAATATATATATTTAATATTAAATCTAAGCATATAATATTTAAATAGAGTATCTTTCAATCTATTAAACATAAAATTATTATTAATATATATATTTGAATAGTATATATATACTATCGTCTAGATTAGTATTTTAAGATATAATAAATATTTTAATGATTATATAATGCATCCGGGAATAATTAATTACTGTATAGTTACTTATGTACAGGGCATTGTATAATTGTATATCTATGTTTTAGACGACAAAGAAGGATAATACTTACTAAATTTTGAGATAAGAGGACACATATCTGAACATCATTATTAATATGAAACATATCTCTGTCACTAAATATTGAGTGTTTTAGTTGATTATATAGTCTCTTTGTAATGATAGATAGACCAGGATATGTTTATAGTAAATATGAAAGAGATTGAGTATTGTAGTGATAGGTATTGGTGTACTATATTTGTTATTATCTTCAATACCAAAATTATCTTCTTTGTCTATTTATGTATCTCTATGCCGAATAATGATCTACGTATTATTATATAGTCGATGTAAAATGTGTTATAAATTTTTATATGAAATAATATTTGTTTGTATAATCTATAACGTAAAAATTTATTTAATAGAATTATTAAATATAATTATATAATTAAATAATTTTAATAGAAATGAATAAGTTTTTATATCTTTTCTTGATATATATATTAATTTATAACAGAAATAAAGAAGGCAAAATTGTTTATTTTCTAGGAATAAATTAATTATGGTTCAATCTCTTTTTTAAGTAGTTGTGTTTTATAATAACTTTATTATAACATATTCAAAAAAAAATTTAATCAAATATTTAATTATTAGTTAACGATGTAACGTATGTGTTCTACTATATTTGTTTCGTATTTAGTGGGTATATTTGGATTTCCGATGACTGAGCGGGGTGGTGGGCTTCAGTGTTGATGTGAGAGACCTAGGAAGTGATAGGGAGTCCCAAAAGCGTTGCAGCCTGAGATGACGTTATATGATTTATATGCGAAGGAAAGGGAAACAGAATGGGAGATAGTAGAGTTATAGTATAATGAGGTTAGTGGGTGTAGATGGTAAGCGTACGGGGGTAGACGAGTGTTTGTAAACTGAAGGGAGTTAAAGTGGGGTTTATATGTTAATTGCTTACGAATAAAAGGTTAGTGAATGTGCTTTGAGGTCTATATATCACATATTTCAGACTAACTTAAGTTAGAATAGGATAACAGGGATGATGTGAATTTGGATATAAATATTCAGGTAGTTATAATATATAATAGATTATCAGGTAGTTGATAACGATGAAGAGTGAGGACGAGAAAGGGGTTATAGGGAAGTTCTATGAGGCAAGAGATGTTATAGTAATATATATAAGTAATTAATGGATAAGGTTTGCAGACAGGGTGAGTATATTATTCAGAGGATATATGGTTTAGGTTAAATAGTGAAAATATTCGGTAGGGGGAAATCGTATTTGAGGTATTATGTAATATGCGTACATTATTGTCATAACTATCATAATAGTGATATATAGAGACGTAGGTATTAAGATAGGATAGGAGAGAGATAAGATATTTGGAAGTGAGTTATGAATAGAAGTTGTTTATGGGATATAGTTTATCGGGGTTAAAATGATAAATTTGTTACTACTGGGAGATTTATGAATGCATGGAGTGGGAAGGGAGGGGATGGGAAAGAATAATAGGAGTCATTTTTGAGAGGTAGGGTATAGAGGATATGTTATTAATTATAAATGAGAGATAATAAGATAACTGTTAGAGTTATTGTTGGTTAGATAATTAAGTATAAAATGATGTATGGGCGGAACTATATGAGGTATTATATAATTAAAATAAGTGTAAAAATTTATATATAGATATTATATTAATATGTAGATAGAAGTGGAGATAAATCTAAGGGGTGAGTGAGGCGTAGTATACCTGGTATAATTATATTATGTATGATTATGATTAATATATGGGATATAGGATAAGTGGTCGTATTTATTAATTATAAGTATATTATGTATAAATATATAGTTAATTTTATATGAAGGGTCTAGGGGGGTAGGATATATTATAGGATTAGCATATTAATTTATGGTATTAGTGGAGATTTTAATATATTAAAATAATTTAGATTTGCATATTGTAAATGACTTAATAAATAACTCATTAATCGCCGCAAAACAGATTCGTGTAAAGTAAAATAATATATGCATATTATAATCTTTAGTGATATAATAAATTTGGCGGAAGACAGTGTATGATGAAAGAGGTAGTAATTTTATAGGATGAAGGTTAATTGGATATAAGGATAGTTTAGGTATAAGAGAAATACTGTATAGAGTATATGAGGTATGACGGGAATTATTGGCGAGACGATGGTGTAGAGGGGAAGTAGTTGAGTATAATGAGATTTTAATGAAGGTACTCAATTGATATATTATAGATAGATAGAGCCTGAAGGGTATGTAATTGGATGAAACGGGTGATGTGTACAATGCTTAGAGGAAAGAGTGAGTTATGTTGGATAGTAGAGTGTTGGATGAAGGTTTATTAGTGGTGTAATAAGTGAAAAAATGGAGGCTTATGTGAATTGGTTTGGGGGAGTATTAGGATAAGTATAGGAAATAGCTTTTGGGAGGAATGACAAATTTATCTGTGTAGTAAAGCGTGGATACAACGAGTGGTCGGGTGAATAGTATAAGTATGAAGTGTATGAGTCATAAAGATAGAATAATATTGTAGTAGTGTATATAAAAAAGTGACGTACTCCATAATAAATTGTTATGTATTTTCTTAGGTAGGAGCTAGATTGATTTACTGAAGATATATAAGTAATAAATAAAGCGTAAGAAGTAAAGGAAGGTGGTTGGTGAGGGTAAGATATGGAATTTAAAGGTAAGTAAGTGAGATAATGGGGAGTGGAAGGTAGTAATAGATCAGGATGAGTAGAAGAGGTATTGTATATATATATTATATTGTAGTGGGTGGGTAGGGGTAGGAATGAATTTGCAATTAAGAGGTGTAGTAAGGTGATATAGGGGATGAATTAGGGGAGTGAGATGAGGGAGGATTGCAATAACTAATAATGGAGGAAATTGTATAATTGAGTAGCTATTAGAAATATCAGTAGGAAAAAATAAGGTGAAGTTATAATTATATCAGCAAGTGATTATTGGATAAATGTAGTTGAGTAAAGTATGGATGAAGGTTATAGCCGTAGGCGATGGTTAGTAGTGAGAAGGAGGATTGTGTAAGGAGCGGTGCTGATATATGAAGGTATGAATAAGCATAATACTATTAACATGCTTAGTAGTAGGAAGAGGCTTGTAAAAGCAATGCTTGCAAAAAAGGAAAGGTTCACTCGGCGTGAATTGCAGCTTTCTTGTTTTTGTGATTTGCACTTGTTGATTGAGGAGTCATTGGGTTGGAGTGGGTATGGCGGGAAATTGAGTGAATGTTTGTAGGATTGGATAATGGTATTATGTTTCGCTCTTGCCTCATTAGAATGTGTTAATGTCGGAAACGATGATATGGAAGAATCGTATGTTGTAATTGTATGTAGTGTGCGGCGCGTTTTAAGCAGAGAGGGCAGAATAGAGTTGGACAAGCGACATAGGAGGATTTAGTTTGGAAGCCTGGACTGTACGGGATGTTGTCGGGAAAGTCTGGTAGTATACAAATCTTAATTGCATTGGCCTATTGCTGAAGATGAACGAAAAGTTAGATTGTTTTATCATGGGACGAGGATGTAATTGGGTACGAATGTTTGATAGTCTTAGGTAGGATATTATATTTATTAAGTAGCAGATTGGTCCTGTCATTGAGGTATTGTGTTCGAAATAGTGAGGTGAGACAAGAAGCGGGCTTTTTTATCTATTTTAGTAGTGTTGGTGTTCAGAGTCTTGATGAGCTTTGTCGTGTCAAAAAGTTAGGGATGTAAGTAGGTTAGGGCTCAACGTATTGTAGGTACTTTAGAGTTGTATGTTATAAGTGTGGAAAGTAAACAACACTGTGAATTGTTGTTTCCGTGAGATATGTTGTGTTTGTTATTCTTTGTTTATTTTAGGAGGAGGAGTTTAAAAGAAAAGACACAAGAATGGGTATTCGAAAACAAAAAAGAATGGGCTAGTACGTTTGCCCCCCAGCCCGATGTATTTTTGTTGTTGTTGGGGTGGGGGGTGATTGGTAGTGTATCGTCGGTCCTTAGTTGCTGAATGGATTACAGTTGGAGACTTGTGGCGCTTCTCAGACAGCTTAAATCACTCATTTTCATGTGTATCATTTAGAGAGTGATATATCTAGACAGAGCGGATATTGGTTGAGGGAGGAGTGCTGGGTGTAATGTTATTGACTGTATGGGATTTGAATAGTACAGGTGAATAGATGGTTGGGGGCGGCGGGTCGGGCGCGGCATCTGATCTCTCGATTCTCGGCAGTGCAGATACTGCGCTCCTCGTGAATATAGCGATGAACTGCGTGAAGGGGCTGTAGGTAGGTATTATATGTGATGGAGGTTCTGTGGAGAATTGTGGAAAAGGGGCTTAAATAAATCCAGGTAAGAGTTAAAGTAGTTATTAGTGTTTGAGTGAAGGGAGAACAGATGGGAGTGTGGATGGGGTTATGAGTGTGTAGAGATTGAGTGGGTGTAGTATTAGTATAGTAATTAAATGATTTTTTATAAGTATTTATAATGGTATTGCGTATAGTTGACAAATTAATATATAAATTAGGATAAGATAATGGATAAAGTTAGGTAACCTTCTGTATACAAGACTTTCCTAACCACTTAAAACTTCAATACACTTTTTCCAATTTAATATAGTAGTATAATAATTATATTATATGGTGGTTTGTGAATATATACTAGTTTCTCTTCTATATTTGGGGTTATATATCTATAGGGCTTATATTAGTTATTATTAATATTATAATAGTATTATATATTTTTATATGTTTACTATTATGTAGTGTCACTCTATGTAGCATAAGATGTATTGACATGATTTCCTTATCATCATATATTTCAATTGCCTAGTTAAAAGTTAGTTTAGCCTATATATTAGTAGTATATTATTTTAGATGTTGAAATATTCCTTAAGCTTGTAATATATAGAAATAAACATATATATATATATAATTTATATAATATAATACACGATAGTACTCCAATATCTGTAATATTATATATAGCTTTACGGTCAGATTTTTTGATATATAAGGTGATATATATATATAATCTATCTATCTATATATTATATTATAGACCTATGGGGGGGTACAGAAAAAGCAGGAAATGAATTAAAAATATATGATTATTGTCAAAGTGCTCTGATATATTAAATTTAATCATACCAATTTCTTGTCAGTGGTGATTGTATATATTATATGGGTACTATATATCATGTTAGAGAGTTAAGTAACTATAAATGATTTGTAGATAAGTTAGGTATTAATGTATAAGTCCTATAGGGAAATATACCTTAAGTCATAGACAGGGTGCTTAAATACAGATTTATTTATAGGTAAGATATGTACTAGTTAAGGATTAAGATATATGAGGGATGTAGGAGGATGCAGAGTAGAGCCTGTGAGATTGAAAGTATTTGAGAGAAGATAGATATGGAGAATTAGATGGAGAGAGAGACATACTTATCAATTCGAAGATAACAGGATCTTCCATTTAGTTAGTAATGTTATGGATGTTATATTAGTATGACATCTTTCTAAGAATAGATGATATAAGATTTTTTGATGATCGACCAGCTTCCTCCGCGCTTTAAGACTATAATAATGAAAAGATGACTTTATAATATTATAGTGAATATATGTAAAATTGAGAAATATTTCACAAGATTGCAGCTCTGAAAGTAATAGGTAACTGAAGATGAGTGATTAATAAAAATCTGTCGGTTTAGATAATACAGGTGAAAGCGAGTTCAGTGTTTGAATGTTATCTATAGAGAATTGAAAGATATATTATAAAGCTTATAGTGCGACTGCAAGTCTAGGTAAAACTTCATATTTCCAGATATTAATATTATTCGTAACATATGTTGTTACGTAACTTTAGAGTGAATTTTTTTTTTACTTGAATTTTGTGTTCGTTGAATAATGGTGAGGGTGTGAGATGATATGAAGAAAATTAGTATTGTAATTAGTTGAAGTGTTGATATTGGCTATTAAAATTAGTAATAGAATATAGTTTCTAGTAGTGGGAATTAGTGAAATGTATATATATAACTGATTATGGGATGTGTGAATATCTTATTAACACGTATTTGCTAAAAGGATTAGACGTTGTAGATTATAAAGAATAAGATGAGTTCATTAAAACAAAGTTAGTGAAGAGGCTAGTATTTCTGAATTTGTATTCACAAGAACAATTGATATTTTATGTTTATAATTACGATTATTTATACGTATTTTATAGACATAGATATAAGATATTATTTAGAGGACAGTTCGGATGTTCTATGTACTTATCTAAGTATAGTTGTACATATTTAGTTGATATGTATTACCCTATAAGATATAAAGTAGTTATGATATAATAATTATTTAGTTTTTGGTTTTTTGTCCAGTGGGTATGAACTAGATCTTGTAAGGAGAATGTATTTCAAAGTACTATCATATCTCTGGAATCTTAACAACTATATGACTGAGACTAGCGACTTTGAAACCTTAAGCTATTCTACTACACTAGCTAACTATTCTACCTTATCTAACTATTATAACTCATTAATTATTAAAATATATGATCAATAATAATACTCAATTATTAAACTACAATTTATTAATAAATCTGCTGGTGAATGGTAGTAAATAATGAATATAAATAATGCTTTTTTATGCGCATACTATACTATTGATACTTAAAATCTGTAAAATTCCTCCACCTGTCATATACTCTCTTATAAATAGATTTGTTGGCAGAGTGTCAAAAACAACTCATCTAGACTTCGCCTCCTCCCTTATTACGATTGATATTTTAAATAAATTGTTTATTGTATTTTAAGTTATATATGATATTAATATTAAATATATACTGTAATATTTAATATATCTTATTTAAATTTAATATGAAAAAAATATATATATATATATATATTATATATTATATATTATATAATATTATCATATTATTTAATATTAATTATATAAATCTAGAAATTAATATAATTATATATATATATATATAATTAATATATATATAATTTATAAATAAATTAATAGATAATATAAATTTAATAAATATTAATCTCTATCTACATTAATTATTAGTAAACTTAATAATTAATTATTATAATAAAATACAACATAATATATTAATATTATCAAGAGAGTCAAATGTTAAAGTAGATAAAATATTAGAATTAATAATAATAATAATATATAATATTAAATTATATATAATAATAATAATAATATAAATAATAATAAAAGCAATTTAGAAATACATATCAAATTAAAATTCGATTAATAATACAATTAACAAATTTATTATTTCTATTATCAGATGTTTTCTGGATCTATTAATAATATCTCATTAAATTTATGAAGTACTTAGAAAAATATAAAACAAAAAAAATAAAGATCAAACATCTAAAGACAAATTAGAGAAGACTATCTTTCATTAGTTAATATTTGAATATAACATATTTATATGTTTCACCTATAAATAAATATTATAATATGAATAAATAATTAATGAGATCTACAAGAAATCTCTAACTAGATTACTTCAAAGAAGTAATAATAGCTTACAGAGGATGATTAGAAACTTATACTGAGTATATAGTATATAAGCGGTATAGGATCTGGAGGTTTTCGGTAGTAATATCAAGTTATTAATTTAATAGGGTTGTGAGTTGTTCTCATGATTTGTTTAAGATATGTATGGTATCCTGGTTAGGTGTGATAGTCTCGGAAGTTGGAAAGCTATGTGTTATTTAATTGGGTATTGACGAAGAATCTATATTAGATATATATAAATGAGATTGAGTAATATAAATGATGGAGTCGTTGGCATAAGAGTCGATTTGATTTATAAAGAGATTTTCTATATTGATATTAGGATTGTCATGTTTAGTGTTGGATGTAGGAATTAATTCTTTGAATGTAGAGGATATGGTCTTCTTAGTAGTTATTGGATGAACTAATCTCAAGAATCTCAATTATATATTAATACTCTTGGTAAATCTGTTCTATTTTCCTATTTCTACTTGTCCTAATTGCCTCTTCCTATTTATTCTGCTTGTTCTAACGCTATCCTGGAATAAGATCGAGATGGAAGGATCGTGGTTTATTAACACGCTGACCGTACTTTCTTTTTCTCAAGTGTCTCATTTGTTTACCTAGGTGTTTTGTTTTATTCTCATATGGAAAAAATATATGATATGAATCAATAGATTCTTAATATATGATATACCTTAGCATTATTATGAAAGAGCACGTGTGTCGATTAGCAGTCCATCCCATGGTTTTTTGCAGAACGAGAGGAGTATGGTCTTGCTTAGCTTGAAGTAAAACTAACATGTTTTCACTTTTCATTTAGCATGCAGCCTTATTACTATTATTTATTAAGATTATCTTACACTTGTTTAGCTTTGATTCAATAGTAATTATTTTGGGTTCGTTTTTTTTGTAGCAGTCAATCTCGGGGATGAGAGCGGGTCGTTGAGTGCGTGGCGTGTTGGTTTAAAACTTTCTTGGATAGATTCACTAAATTTCTAGATATTGTGTCTGTAATATAGGGGTTTTATCGTTTTCCTCACTGAAGACTATTACCGTATAAACAGTCTTTTTAGAGCAAAGGAAGTTTACCGCGCTATAATGTCCACTTTGTTTGCCTTTGGTTTTTTTTTTTGTCTTTTTTGATTTGATGGTTTTTTCTTATGCTGGTTTGTCTTTTTGTTTGGATTTTGCGTGTTGCGTTGTAATGATTAGTCCCTTAGATTTTGACAACAGTGTGGGTCTCAACCCAAGCTGGTGTAGGTTCGTTACTTTTATGATCTCATTACTATGCTGTTGATTTATAAATACATTATTCAATAGTGTGCGCGAAGCGGCATCGTCCTAAGATAGATAGTATTCGTGGAATAATTGTAAACTTTACCCCTGTGGCTCTGCTCATATTTTTTTGTGAGATTTGACTACAGCTTTCAGGACTTATCTATTTTATTAAGTGGTCAGTTCTATTCTCTCTCCGATTGTCATGCTAGTATGAAATGTACTACGAATAACTTTGCATTACTTCTATATTTCCAATCTGCGTGTTCTAGATTACGAATATGGTTATCTACTTATGGGTGGTCCTGATGACTCTTTATATATAGTGATTATTTATGGATACATTTTAGTATGCGTGTTATTATCTGATATTGTTTCTGTAAGTTGAAATTTTTATTACGTTCTGAATCTTGGTTTTTTTAATTTTCGTTTTTTTTTAATATATTTTATTCTTCAGTTATTTTTTTCTCCATTTTTTTTTATCTCTGATTTTTTTTCAGGATTTTTTTATTTTTTTTTTACTGCCTTTTTTTTTAATCTGTTTGTTATTTTTAATTAGTCTTCTTTTTGTTTTAATTTTTATTTTTATTTAATTAACCTATTTTTCTCTTTATTTATTTTTTTTTATATTACGTAATTTTATGTGATTTTTCTTTGATATTTTTTCGTTTCATCTTCTATTTTATGTTTCTTGTTTTTTTTTTTTGGTTTTTTTTTTATAATATTTTGGTGTGGTCCAAGCTTCTCTTCTTTGGGTTTCCTCCTTATTTTAATTCATCTTCAATATTGGTTCTGTGTTTCATAATGCTGCAGTTGTTGATCGAGGGTTGGTATCTCTATTGACTTTGTCATCTTAGGAACTATTTTCGATGAAATGGTTCTCTGTGGGTGTTTGAGTTTATTGTTCCACTTGTCATTTCCCTGCCTTGGTGTTTTCCGAACTTAGTACGTCAAGTCATTCACCCTTTTGGTGTTTCAGCTATTTTGGTTTACTCTTTCTTTACAAACATTTGCTTTTATCTTTAAATATTCGTTTCAAATCGGCTGATCTAGGAGAACTTAGGAATTTTCCTATGCTGGTTAGGATCGCGATTTTGTGATATTATCAACTTTGTTAAACACCTCTAGGGTTTGCGTCTCTTCTGTGTATATCAATCGCCTTCATCTTAAGGCTCTCATTTCGATTGCTCTTAGAACAAGCATTAAAACTTCTGGTTGTCAGAAATAACAATCATTTTTACTTGGAAAACTCAAGTATTACTGAAATATGGGTTAGATAAGTAACTACAAAAAAGTTGGCTGGGTAGGGATCTGTTCCGCTATGGAGATGTTTCTTATTTCTATATATCGAAAGTCTTATTTCTATCTTCGGAAGGATTTTAATCCCTTTGCTGTATCAGGTCATCTCGGATCACATTGGTGGTTATTACATATAGTTTCTTCTTTTGTTGAAAGTTTTCTAAATCTAACACTAGTACCAGAGGGGGTAGACAACTCATACTAGTAAAGAAGGTATTATAGAAAACTAGGAATGTATTAGTGGATAAGTAAAAAACTAGTGCATCAATATATCAATGACTAGAAAAAAGATAATATGGAAGGAAAATATACAGAAAAGAAAGGCGGAAGAAAGAAGCTCCCACTCGAAGCTCACGTATTTTCTGACTGATTTGCATTGACCTACATAATTCGTTTGAAAATACAGTCCACTTCCAGGTGTTGGTATACCGATGTTAATCATATTGCGCAAATATCTCCATCATGATAAGGTAACGCCGTATTGATTATATACTATATTAATTAAGTTTCAATATTTGGTATCATAATAAAAATTTAAATAATAATATAATATAAATAAAATATAATAATAATATATAATAATATATGTATATTTAAAAATTATATAATTAATAATTATAATAATAAATATTAATATATAATAATGACTAATATAATATTAATAATAAATCAAACAGGTGTTTAATCAATTGACATTGATGTTTCACCTTAGTTGCATTAGACTATCTATGTTCGATTGGGCCGTTTCTTTCACTTGCTTCGTTTTGATTTGATAACTACGAATAACGATTTTAATATTTTTTTTTATTTGTTCAAATTTATAATATACGAACTGCTAAAAAAATTCCAATGGAAACGGCACTACTCTTTCCCTGAGATTTGGTTATTATGTTAATAAGAATAATATACTATTTTTATTAAAGATTAGAAGTGTTTTTATTATTTAATTTCTTAACGAGGTCCAGATCCATTTTTCCTCAGGGCTCATTGCCTTTACTAAGTATTAAGATTAAAATTTTAAATCCGGTGTTTTTAAAAAGACTCAGGTAACTGCGCTGAAATGTATACTTAAACTTCGTAAGCTTGTAAGAGTTGGAATAATATCTTAACTCTCTGGATAGTTCTCGATGAAAGGGAATCATATATTACGGCCTATATATATAATATATATATATGAATCTATGCTTTAATTTTTAATTATAATCATTATATTCTTTCTCTATATATATATTTATATTATATATATTATATTATATATATATATTATTCCTATGTGTTTAAGTATATATAACATTATATAGTACTCATCTACTGCTCTTAATATATTATATCATATAATATATATAATATCTGATCGTGTTATTTATATTATATATTTATTTATTTATATTATCTTATAATCCTATATACTATATATTTATTATTATTATGTATTTCAGTATATATAGTATTAATATAATTAATATATATATTAAATTTATATATATTATTATTACCTTAGTATTGGGGGTGAATTTGGTACTAATTTATATATATATATATATGCGTATTTGTACTTTATACTTTTATTATTAAAGTATCTTTATTATAAATAATATATATTATATAATTTGTAATAGTTAGATACTAGCATTTTGACTACTTTAATGTTATTATCGATTCATAGTATATATCATACTGTACCTACTGTATAATATGTGAGTAATATTATAGTTAAATTTTGTTTATATTATAGGGTATATATATATATGACATATATTATATATATACGTATTCATATATATCTATTATCTTATTATAGTAGACTTAATATATATTTCTATCTCTCTTATATTACTTATATCATTATATATATTATACTATATAATAATTACTACACTATGTTTTTTCAGCTTGGGCTGATGTTCTTATTGCCAGAAACCAAACGAAGTTAAAGTCATTTCATCATTTAAAGATATTTCTTGAATCTGTGTTTTAATTTTAAATATTTCATTACAAACGGATAAAGTTAAAGAAATTTGAGATTTCCTTAATCAAGTTGACTTTAGGAGTTTTGATACATCAGAAAAGTTTTCGATATTTTAAAGTTTTTAGGAAAGGTTTTGTTGCGATTGAGCATTAGCCATTAAGGAGAAACAGATTGGAAGATCGGGTTTTCATTGGCTCTTGTTCTGCCATAAATGAGGATCATCAGTTATGTCGATCGGCGAAATTTTTCAATTCTGAAGATAATATAGATTGACAAAATTTTTTTGACCCTATACTGTATTATAGTAAGGATCTAAAAGAGGTATCTTCTCACAAGATCTGGTGTGAGTGGAGAGGAGACGAGAGAAGTTATCTTTTTACTCTCTTTCTAATTTAAAGTATGTCAAAATTGAATTCTTATTACCTTCCGGTATGATTCTTCGAAATTCCGGATCTGCAATTATGTTTCTCCACATTCTTTTGGCATGAAAAGGCATTGAAAAACCGTTTTCCAATCTCGTTTCTCCTTAATGGCTAATCTCAGGTTGTCGAAATTTTAACTCTTTTCTATTTTAATGAATACTTTTTCTGTGTTCAAAACTTATAAGTTCAAGCTTATTAGGGGAAACTTTCTAGATTTCCTTTAAGCTATTATCCTGTTGGTAATTCTCTCTAAGTTCATGTTTAAGATTAAGATTGTTAAAATATTTCTAGTGAAGGAGAACTACAGTGTTTGTTGTCGTTTTGCATTTATGAGGATTATTATGAGTTTGTGGAAGAGTACAGTATTTTTATCCTCTTATATATATATATATATATTACGATATATATAATAAAGCGGACTTCATTAAACGAAAATGTAGCGTATATAGTAGACTATATAGTATTCATACTATATCTTACTTGGTTTACATTTATTTACTTATGCATTCTGCTTCCGGTATATTTTGCTATATTGTAGTCAGTCACTTATGCCATAAAATATATAATACTATATCTCATATATATATTATAACTAACTTATGTTATATAATCATGTATTATAAAGACCTTATTCTCATTACTATACATTTATCTCTATATATATACTTATATATAATATATCTCTATATATTTGTTATATATATATAATGATATCTTGTGCTTATTTTTATATATATATTTAAGACTATATATATACATACAGATAAACACTACTGGAATCTATAATTACATTATATATATATATATTTATTATTACTTTATGGTCATACTTATATATTTATTTTCTACATTACTATTAATATAATTATCTCAATAATATTATATATATTATACAGCTTATATTATATTATATATATCTTATTGTTGATAGAATATATATATATATATTAATAAATATATACTATATTATCATGTATAGTATTATTATATATATATTATCCTTATATACTTTTCTATTATATATTATAATATATATATTTTTATATAAACTATTTATCTATTTATCTATATAGTATCCATATATATTAATATCCCTATATATATCTATTATATATATATTTAATGATGGGGCCTATATATGCTTCTTTGTCATCCCCGAGAATGATCAGGAGTTTTTAAAGATTTTCCAACTTACAGTAGAAATATTTTGCATTGGCGCCAGTCTTAGTTTTAAACTAGGTGTTTAAAAATTTAGATTTAATACACAATTAAGGCATTAGAACCCTTGAGTGAAAATGGGGATCCTTTGGTTCTCATGTTTTTCATTAGCAAGAGTTTTCCTACTCTAAATTGGAAGCTATCTTTCTCCTTCTCGTCGGTTTAATAGTCTTCTTAATTTTTTTTCTAGACAGGTTCGAGATATAATTTTGGGTAAGCCTAATAAGACAAAAGTTAAGTCGTTTTTAGTTATCTAAATCAAAACGAAGCAGTTTGAAAGGAAATGCCAATGTGTTTGAATGACTAGGTGATACATCAATTGCAATTGATAAACCTGTTATTATTTATTATTATTATTATTATTATTATTATTATTTTATTATTATTATTATTATTATTATTATTATTATTATTATTATTGATTATACCTTTTATTATTAATTATTATATGTACTTATTATTAATTATTATTTATTCATTATTATTATTATTTAAAGTTTTTTATTACTGGTTTAATCATTGAAATACTTAATTATATAGATATTTTATCGTACTGTTTTATATTTTAGGTTTCATAAATGCGATTACCATATTGATCGGTCGATCGGGCAAGTGGAACGTATTTCCAAGAATTTTAGTTCAATTATCAGTCATCGTGTTGTTTCAGTGGATGCTTTTTCTTTCCCGCTTTTCTTATTCTGTTGATTGATTTTCTTATCATATAATCTTTTTTTGTTCTGTGCCATATTGCGCTAATTTTGTGACTTTATATTCTGATCAAATTTCACTTAGTTTTCTATTACATTATTACTTCTACTAGATTTGAGTTTTACTCGTGAACCTTGGAAAGTAGCTTTTGTAGTGTAGATTAGAAAGATTTATAAGAAGGATTATTGTACACCGGATGTGATTGAGATGGTTAAGGCATGCAAAGTTGGATAAGACCTTTCAACTGAGAGTAACTGTGCGGATGAAAAGAATCTCTCAATCTGAACAGGACCACCAGCTTTTTTGTAGTTATCTTATCAACCAATCATTAATACTTGAGTTTTCCAAGAAAATTTATTGTTTATTTCTGACAAAGAATTTTTATGTTGTCAAGAGCACTCGAAAGAGGTAGGGATGAAGGATGGTGTATATGGGAAAGAGCAGTTTGATTTTTAAAAAGTTGAAATATTCACAAAGATTGAGGGTATCCTACCGAGAAATCTTATCCAGATCAGCCAGATTGAAACGGAATATTAAAGATAAAAGCAAATGTAGTTGTAAGAAAGTAACCAGATTTGAAATGAGGAGCAAATGAAGCGTTTAGTGCTCGGGGTAAGAATGAATAGTTTGAAGAGCAGCTGTGACGGTCGTTAATGAAAAGCAGGAATAGAGTGTGAAACAAAAGAGAACCTTATGAAATATTACATTTGACAAAGTAGAGAGGGAATCACCCCATCAACAACTGCAGATATGAAACAAACCAGAAATAAATGAACAATATGTTGGAGGAAACCCAAAGGAAGGGAGATCAGATAGCGATGACGCCCGCAACAATATATCAAATATCACTGATATGTAAAGAATCACTAAATAAGATTTTCCATAGTCGTTAATATCGGAACACCGCAGATTGGTAATATAGGAAAGTTAATGCAAAGTTGTTCATACTTTCTCTAGCATGAAATCGGAGAGAAAGAATTGACACTTTAGATAATATAAAATGAAAGCTTAGATTCAAAGATCTTACAGTAAATATTGGCAAGAGCCACAGGGCGTTAGTTAAATTATTCGGAAAGGCTATCTATCTTGGACGTTTGCGCGCTTCCCACACTAAGAAAATGTATTAGTGATAAGTCACAGGGAGTAGAATAGAAAGGAAACAGTTGTTAGTTCAATAGCACTCTCTCCCTCTTTCTGCAAATACACCATTTTGGTTTCGGCTACTTGTTTTGCTTTATATATATTATATTAATATATAAATCCATAATTTGCAACCTAGGTAAGACTGAGACATCTGAGAAAAGAGAAGTAGTCGGGTAATACAGAGGTTCTTCAGTATTCCAGGTGGGTTGGAGGCAAGAGAGGCAATAGCAAGTATAAAGAGGAAAGACAGATTTACAAGAGTTGTTTGTAAATATATATTTTGGCTGAACTCCTCTATCGGGAACATATATTCCGCTCTTTCAGCTAAGGAACACTGATCCATCAACTGACATATTTCCAATATTTGAAAGCTTCTCTTAAATCAATAACTGAGGCCGAATCATGCGAGTCTCTATATATAAATACTTTGTTTCGGATATTATACTGTAAAATAGAACCATTCGAGAGTGAGAATGTGTACAGAACAGTTTTAAATATTAACAATCTGAAACACCCCACCCTATAACTTGAATTAGATTCAGTCGCTTAATTACGTGTTTCTTGTAGCTTCTTATGAGAGTATCTGGTAATGTGTCAGGCTGATTCTTATTTATTATTATATGTGTTTCTGGTTAACATTACAATCCTTATTCCATTCTTTCTTAATCATTTTATATTTCCCTTTTTTATTGTTTTTTTTGTTGTTATTATATATATTGTATTTTTTTGTGTTTTATTTTCGTCGTTAATGATGTGAATTATAAGCGTAAATCGAAACCTTCTACTTGAATATAAAATTAAAGCTTGTATTGTTTATATATAATCGAATACTCATACTAGATTGAAGTTTGCTAGTGGCTTTTTAATTATTTTAGATATATTTATTATTATTAATTAATGTATCTATTATTATCTATTATTATTATTACTATACTTATTTTTGTATATTTATCTTATTATTATTTTATTATTATTTTAATTATTATTATTATTTCTTAATTAGATTAATTTACTATTATTTATTATTATTATTTGTAATTCTCTTATCTATTTATTCATTATTTCATTATATTTTTCATTATTATTTACTCTATTAATTAATATATATATTAATCTTTCTATATTTTGATATATAATACCATTAGTAGTAATTTTTTCGTTTAGTTACTATTTTAATCCTATATTCCTATTTAAATTATTACTCTGAATTTAATACCAATTAATCATTATATTATATTATAGTATATTAAGATTTATGTATCTCTCTTAGTATTTGGTTTCATTTTAGTGTCTGTAAAAATATATCTAAAGAATCTTTATCAGAAGAGATATATAGATGAAGATATATATATATTATAGAAGATTTATTATTATTATTTTATTATGTATTATTTATTATTTTATTCTTATTATTATATTATTAATTTTTTATTATTATTATTATTATGCTTCGGATGCTCAGTAGTAGTAAGTAGTGAGAAGTGTATAACTCAGTAGTATAGTAGTAGTAAGTGTAGTAGTAGTAGTCGTATGTAGTAGTAGTTAGTAAGATTTTGAAGATACATTGTCTTTCGAGAACGAATTTATGTTTAGACATGTTGACAAAAACAAACTTAACCATAAATTTGTTTATGGTCTTTATAAGCGTAGTAATAAAATTTGTAAATTAATCAGTAGTTTATAGTTACAACTCGCTCTCTTACGAAGTTTTGTAAAGTAAGAACATGTAATTAAAATACTCATATGTTATCTGTGATTCGAGGATTACAGAAGACCGTTTTTGGTGATCAGATAGGGGTAGTATCTTGCTGTATTATTAACGGAGATAGAACTTACAATGTACATCAAGATATTGTACTTTATGATATGCCAACGGTATGGCAATCTCCAGTGAGTCACTTATAGTTGGTTTTGTGATTCATACCCGAAACATTTTTTCTTATTTTTATGCAATTAGATAAATCATAGGTGTCAACTTTTTTATTCATTATACTGTGCCTAATTTTCCAGCTCGAATCACAGAATACGTAAAAATAAATCTCTAAATTTCTAATAATGGGTTCTTGTTATGAATACTCTAACAATTGGAAACTATTGACAGGTGTTCTAAATTGCAGACGCACTTAGGGTTAATACTTTATTTAGAGAATTATATGAAACTCGCTTTCATTTGTTTCATACGCAATTTTATATCTTATTTATCAAGTTTTAATCCTTTGATTTAGAGTTGAAGATGGGAATTTGGTCATATAAAGTCTAAAAATGCAATTTTTTTTCATATTATTGATCGGCTTTGTATGTATAGAGGCCTAAGAGTGAGCTGTGTATCAATTCATAAATTTGGAGATGGCCGAAATAGGAATCTCTTCATAAATTGGCTTTTGTACTTTCGGATATCGATATGGATTGTATTGCTTGCTTTTTCCTTTCTCTCTCTCTCTCTCTAGTCGGGACTGTTTAATCTCGGATCCTCTCTTCTCTCTATATATATATTCTTATATTTAAATATTTATCTTCTTATATCATATAATTTTCTTAATATATATTTTCTATTATATTGTATATATTATATATATATATATTATATATAATGAAAGATTTAGACTTTAAATTAATATATATATCTTGAAATAGATCTATATCTCTTTATATAACATGGTCATGTCATATCGGTTATATATACTATATATACTCTTACTTATATTAGTATATATTATATTAATATTATATATTATATATTATTATATATATATATATTAATATATTTATCTTATCCACATATATATATATTGTGGAATCACGACACAATACCTTATTAATTATACCGTATATTACGTTATTTTTATAATTTTTTTTTTCAAATATATTTCCAGTATATTTTTGTATTCTATACTATATATTAGATTAATATTTATATATATAGAAATTATATTATATTCATGCCACTAGTTATCATTTAAATCTAGCAATTCATCCTATCGCTTTAATCTCTATTATATATATATGACTATTGATTATGGTAATATAATATGATAATATATATTATTACAGGAGTATTGTGGTATATTCGATTACAGCTAAGGGTAAACCGCTGGACCTAGACCCCAGAGACCCTAGAGACCCACTACTCTTACAAATAAATAAAATTAACAAATATCAATAAATCTCTATCTCTATATATATCTAAGACTTAATTTAAATTCTTATACGTTTTTATTAACTTAAATTCTAATTCTATTTAATCGATATATATGGATTATATATATATTTCTCTAATATATATATTATACTATATATATATATATATATTATATATAGTATTTATATTATATATATATATATATATAATATATATATATATATATCACAGAGAGATTAGTATCTGGTTGGAGAAGTTCGGCGAACCAAAGAGTCTAACATTATAAGGAAAAAAGTGAAATTTAAACATACAGACTGCTTAGCATACTCGATATCCATTTCGAAGTGCTATCAGAATCGATTAGGTTTTGGCAAGCCCAGGTTTCAGTTGGTAGGTCTTCTTTATAGGAATACAAGATAAAAACCCATATAGATAAAGTTGGTTGAAAACCACTTCATACTCGAACAGTTTTGAGGTCTGAGCTAGACGGAGTGGGAGCGGAGCTATTACTTTGACAGGAAGAATTTCTATGAAAGAGAAACCTTTGGGAGTAATTATAAGTTGAAGGCAGTGGTTGCGATCAGCAGTGTTTATATTGCGTCATTTCAACTTTGCACAAGTACCTCAAATGAGTAGAGTAAGAGAAAGCAGAGTAGAAATTGTTTTCGAAGCATTTAAGAATATTAATTTCGTTGAAGAATAGGTAAAGTTCAGCGAAAATAAATTGGTGATCATAAGAGTAAAAAGTTACACAACGTGGGAATTTGGGAATTAAGTAAGAATAAGCATTTCGAAAACTCAGTGATGATTCGAAACTCCCAAGCCCATCAAATCATAGAAAAAAGAGATGTATTAGGGTACTATTTTTTACTATTTATGCTATTTGGACGCAATTGTTAGGGGGGGGGGGTTTGATCAGTTCCTACTATGAGTTAGTGAGGCTTTTCACTTCAAATTAACGCTCCTTAATTTCATCCTTTGTATTTCACCAGTCGAATGGAACTACATTATTATTATGTTATATATACCTGTATACTATTAAATGATATATGGATAGTAATTAAAACTTAAATAGATCATATGTATTGGGGGTATCTATATATATACTATATATATATATATAGTTCGGGGCTCCTCTGTTCTATTATCATATTGAACGGATATAATCATATATATATTTACTATTTTATGTGATATGAGGATTATAGTAACGTTTTCACACGGTCTCAAAAGACTTTATTAATTAATCTGAATTCACTCCTAAACCTATTATATAGTTTATCACTTTAGTATACCTATACTTATTATATAATAATATTATTGTGTATAATAATAATCGCCGTGTCTGGTTGCATATATTTATATATTTATATTACTATTAATATTTTCTTATTTAATGGTATTATACTTAGTAAAGTAGAATATAATGATGTATGCTATATATAGATATAGGGTAAATACTTAATCTATATTATATTCACCATATATACTTCTGTATATAATTAGCTATGTTAAGTATCAGCATATACTTCATATGTATATATATATTATATAATATATACTTATATTTTATATTAATTAACTAATTATATTACTCTATATTATATTATATATAGTCTTAATAAGACATACTAATTTTATATATATAAAATGAGGGTATGCTTATTAGTGATACTGTATAGTATTACCACATATATATTATATATATAAATGAGTTTTTCAGTGCTTTGAAACTCACTTAATACCTTCATAATATATATATACAGGCTCAATTCTGCCATTAATTCTAGTTTACACTTGTGCTTTTATATATTATTATTGTAATAGTTAGCTCGTCTATGTGTGTGTGTGTATCTTACGTTTAATTAAGTAATATGTATTTTATATACTTAATATATATATATTAATCTTATTAACATATACTATACATTTATATATATATAATTATTACTATTGGTGTTTCCTCCTATCTTTTAAGTGTTATATCCTATAATATTATATACTATTATACACTTTAGAAGCCTCTAAGTAGCTTAATTCTATTATAAATATATATATATATATATTATATATGTATATTATTTATTATACTGCGTAATTTTGCGTTAGATGGATTTTTTTTAAAGGAGTAGCGCTTATATATATATATATCAATCACACTATTATTTATATATTATATTATATATATCATACATATAATCTTAATATTAAAGTAGTCTATCATGACCTTTGAGGTTCCTGTTATATATATATGCCCTAGTTAATTGACACGAGAGATGACGGTGTGCAATATCTATTAGTTAATAAATAATAAATAATATATAATAATATAAATCTATAAGGTTCATATATACTATAATAATAAGTAGTAATTATTTCAACTTATATATATCTAATGACTATTAGTAAATAACTACTATATTTATATATACTTATTATAATCATATATTCAGGATGTAATACATTAGTGCAATCTTATATATATCTTATTATATTTATTATATATATTATATATATCATCTCGAATATACTGATAGTGTATATAATATATATATACTATATTATAATGTTCTATAATTACTAATCCTTGTACGTTGATCTTAGAAGATTGATTAACGAAATGTGATTGATGATGCCAGTCTCACTTGACTGTGAATGAGCGCTCAAGAATTCTAAAAAAGTCGCCAATTTCTCTTCAAACCGAGTCCCGTCATTAACCTAACAACTGAGCGTTCTGGGAATAAGACGGAATAAACGAGTTGTATACTCAATGACCAAAGTAACGACAGGAACATAGGTTTTTTACAAATCGTTTTTCTATTCTATTTTAGGTTATATTTATAGTAGATATAACTCATAATAATAAATAAATAATAATAATAAAAATAAGGAGACAGAAGTGGATATGCCGCCTATCGAACCCCTGGCAACAGTACATATGTATATAGTGACGATGGTTGGCTTTTATTACATGTATATCAAATAAATACTACTGAAATAGAGACGATTATCTTGTAGTATATATTAAGTCTTCAGACTTTTGTAACAAGTTTCATTATAATCTATTGGCCTCGATCTCTATTAATAATGCATGACATCTCTCCTAATAATCCTCACATTTACTCTTCTCAATCTATACTTGTCCCCCTGATTGGAATTGGATAAATCGACCTATTAACATGTCACCATACGGGCATCAAGGGTAAGTGAACATCTCATACTGTCGGGACATTGAGATCAGATTAGCTGTTTTGAACACAGATCAACACTGTCCAAAAGTAAGAATCTGAAGAGGTAAATATAAAACATATCTAGTGAAACAATCTGTCCTAAAAATAGTGAAATGTGAGCAGAGAGTTTGTTAGTGTAGACTTGCCATAAGAGTAGTAAGTAGGAGTTAAGAGAAGCGTAGAAGTATGCTTGTTCAGTAAGGTGATTTTTTAATGTTGTAATGTGTTAGTTTGTTTCCTTTTGTCATTTTCTTATTGAAGCTTTGCATTTCGTATAATACTATTGAAAGGGGAACTTAAATGGGCAAAATGTATGTTATGTGGGCGGATTTTAAAGAATTTTAAATACTAAATAAAGATTTTTAATAGAAAATAAGTTTAGAAGTTTGGTAAAATTTTAAAGAAAAGAAGGAAAATGTGTAAATATTAATTGATAAAGTGTAGGTTTTTAACTTTATATTTTAATATTTCATTTTTAACCTTTTTTGTTATTATTGTTATTATTTGTGGGTATATTTGGTGGAGCGGGGTGTGCTAGGTGTTGGGACTGCCTAGGGTTGGATATGTCACATTTCCAACCGATAATCTTTAAGGTGTTTGTGGGAGGAGAGAGTTTAATTAAAAGTATAAGGAGAAGGATGGAGAGGGGTAACGAGGATTTTGAAGAGGGGGGAAGTGGGGTAATGTTTGAAGAAAAAGGTTGGATGTGTTAGGGTTAACGAATAGCTGAAGGGAAAGAGGGAGATGGACTGGAAAATACAAGGGTTGATATCAGGTGAACGAGAGAGCTGAGTGGGAGAAGGGTGGGGATGTTTATGAGGAAGATGTGGGATATGTAAGGTTGTGCAGAAGGTGAGTTCGAGATAATGTGTGTAAAAGTGAAATTCGGGGGAGAAATGTGGGTTTTTATATGCGCATATGCACAGTGATGGAGGGAGGAGGGGAGAGAGAAGATTTTTGGAGTGAGTTGATGAGTGTTTGGGACCGTTTCGGGTAATGATAAAATTGTCTACTGGGAGATTTGAATGGCAGGAGTGGAAGGGAGGGGGTGGGAAGAATATGGAATTTGGGGTAGGGAGAGATGTTTATGGAGAGTCCTGTTAAGGATTAGGTGTGTTAGAAGAGAATGATTGTGGGGATACTTGGTATAAAGTGAAATCATAAGTTATAATGGAAGAGTGAGTAAAGGGGGGGAGGGGGGTATGGTTAGTGTTGGTGGAAGAGATGCCGAGTTCCCGAGACAAACAAAAAAAAAAAAAAAAAAAAAAAAAAAGTTAATGTTTGTTTGGGGGCGGGAAGGGGATTAGGTAATTTTGGTTGGTTGCTAGGATACTAGGGTGGGGAGAGGGTGAGTTGGGAAGGGGAGAAGAGGAGGTAGAAGTGATAAAGGTGGACAAATTGGAGGAGACAGTGTGTAAGAGGAGTTTAGGAGAGGTATGGAGGATTGGTGGAGAGACGTGAGAGGGCGGAATGGGGGAGGTGGAGGGGAGTGGATGAGATTTAAAGGTAGTATGTGAAGAGGCTGAAGGGTATGTGGAGTGAAGTGGTGGGTGCAAGCGAAGGAAGGGAGTCATGGGGAGTGAGGTGTGAAGGAGGTGGTGAAAAAGAAAAAGGAGGCTGTTAAATGGTTGGGGAGTAGGAGAGAGGGAAGCTGGGATATGAAGGGTTGGTGGCAGGGGGTGGAGAGGACGAAGAGAAGAGCAAAGATGAATGGTGTAAAAGATGACGCATTTTGAATCGGGGCAAGATGTTGGAAGAAGTAATAAAAAAAGGAAGAAGAAGGAGGGTTGGGGGAGAGGATTCAGGGAGGAGATGGGGAGTGAATAGGAGGAGAGGATAGGGGAGTATTTTAGTGGATTTTGGAATGAAGTGGGTGGGGGAGGGGAGGAGGATTTTGCCAGAGGTGAGGATGGGGAGTGAATGGGAGGGAGGGGGAGGATGAGATACAAATGGAGGAAACCATCAGAGTGAATAAAAGGAAAAAAGGAAATCGCCGGTCTGGATGGTGTGAGAATGGAAATGTTTGCAGAAGGGAGGTATAGGGGTGGGGGAACGGATTAATAGGTTTTATAATATATATGTTGAGGAGTGGTGAGGTACCACAGGATCGGGAGGATGGTTGTTTGTTCCCCCTGTATAAAAAGGGGATTGGATGGAATGTGGGAATTATACGAGGTATATGTCTTTTAAGTTTTTGGTGGGAAAGTGTCTGGGAGAATACTGATTTGAGAGAGTGAGGGGTTTAACGGAGGAGAATGGGGGAAGAAAAGGAGGATTTAGGGAGGGAAGAGGGTGTGTGGCCCAAGTGTTTAAACTAAAGATGCTTGTGGAGAAAAGTGAGAGGTGGGAAGTGTATGGGTGTTTTTTAGCTTTAGAGAAAGATATGATAGAGTGAAGAGGGTGAATTGTTGGAGGGTGTTTGGAGGAAATGGGTGGGGGGTAACTTAGGTACAGGTATTAGGGGCGCTTTTTTGGAATAGTAGATTGTGTGGAGTGTGGAGGGGGAGAGTGAGATGTTTTGGGTGGTGTGCGGATTGAGGCAGGGGTGTGTAATGTGACCGTGGCTTTTCAATTTGTTTTATGGGAGAGTGTTTGAGAGTGGTGAGGGAGGGGAGGGGGGTGGAAATTGACTGAATGGGATCGATAGAAGGGAAGTGACCAGATCTGTTTGCGGCGATCTGCCTAAGTGGCGGAAGAAGCGGAGGGCTGAGGTAATTTTTGGGTGAGGGAGTTTGGAGACTGTGTGTGAGAATGGAATAAAAGGGCTTAAAATATCAGGTAATAAGTGTTAAGTCGTTGAGGAGCCGGGCCGAGAAGAGAGGAAGGGGAGGGGTTTTGAGGTGTTAGAGTAGGGGTGTGTTTGGAAGCAACGTGCTGATTATTGTTACAAATTTCACGCTAAGATTTCTGACACTTGTATAGATCTTCTTTATTCAAGACTTAGTTTATTTAGGAATTCATATCATTTCTAATAGCACCTCGATGCAAAGACCTAGGGTCCAAGTTTATTTCGTCGCACAAGGACTTATGAACCAACTACTTTGCTGCATTCACATTTCCTCTAACTTACTCATGTTGCCTTTTACCCCAATATCTAATATTTTAGACCGTGGTTGCGTGTCACATAACTATCTTTATCAAAATAATTTTACACGCCCCTTGATCCTCTGCAATCTCTCACTCTTCGATTCGCACATAATAAATCACCACATGAGCATGGTAGGGCACTCCTTCCTTTTCCTATCATTCTACACTTCCTGCAACCCCACCTTATATTTTTCATAAATCTCTTTTTCAAGCTTCTCTAAAAGACATAGCACATCACTGCCTCATCGATGGCTTAGCTAAAGAAACAATACAATCATTCCAAAAATGATTGCATGAAATGGGAACTCCAAGAATATTAAAGAGAGAATGATTTCAGTTAGGTGCTTCGAAAGAAAATGCTATAGTTGGTTTTGTGAATTTTTGTCTTGAATAGATGAATAGATAGGTGAAAGAACTTAGCTTTTGAATCACTGAGAACATTGTTCCGATTAGCTTTATTATCAAGATTGTACTCCTTATAAACTTTAATATCTGAAAGTAACTCGAAGTCACATCTCAAAAGGAATAAAGAAAAAATGCTCACTAATGATTAGAAGGAGCCAGCATTAGAATTGTCTAAAATAGAGTTAGATGCAAAATTCTAAGTAAATCTACTTAGAGGAAGGTAAACCGAAGTCGCTGTGCAAGGCTTATATTTCAGGAGTAAAAAGAGAGAAGAAAGAAGAAGAAGAAGAAAAGAAGAAGAAGAAGAAGATTGAAAAGACTTTTCAATTTACAAAGTGAAAGAAAGGAAGGAGGGAGGAGGAACCGAAGGGGAGACAGAAAGAATTTATGGAATTTTTTTTTTTTTTTACTGAAAAAAAGGATTTTGAATTTGAAGACCTATAGCATTCCTTGGTCGAAAAAGAATAAGCAGAGAAATGTCAGCTAATGCCAAGTTGATCTCTTGTGATTCAGTCGGGATGTACGTCACGAAAATTTATTGAGGGCAAGGCGTTGATTTTCTGCATTTGCAATGTCCTATAGTATAGGGCATATTAGTGATGAAGTAAATAGTATCTTATACATATGATGAATATAGTATATATAGATATCTGATATATACTATATATATAGTACTATATATATATATGATCATAATAGTATTAAATATATATTATATATATATATTATTAGATATTATATATAAAGTTATATATATAATATAAATATATTATAATATATAAAGTATATATATAATATATATTAATAAATTATATTAATATATATATTAATATATATATTATATATAGATAGAGTTGTGTTATATCATGATTCGGATATATATACTAGTTAGTAGGTATAATATATGTATATAATATAGATATATAATTAGTATATAAGCGCACTTTCAGCAGATGCAGATTTACGGCTAATCGGAATCGCTGGAAATGTTTTTATTATTTTTCTGGAATCCTGGTATAATGTTTTTTTTACGTAGATTTTTAATGTTCGGATATTGCCTTAGCCTGAGCCTGAGCCTGAAGCCTGAGCTGGAGTAGAATATTGAAATAAGTCCAGTTGTCCGCGTTATTAACGGTAAGTTCCTCGCGTTTTTCTACGATTTCAATTTTTATTTTTCGCGATGAATTTTATCTGGTAAATGAGTGGCACTGCATATTAAATATAATTTTTACCCCTTTGTATTGAATGACTGAAATAAAGACAGGACATCTGTTTCCCATAACTCTTACGAGCTTTGACAGGTCGGAGAGGGGAAAAGATAACATTGCCGACGAGAAGTGAAGGATTGTGAGTCGCATACTATTACTTGACAAGGGGGAAATAATGTATATGTATACGAACACATCAAACAAACACCACACGACACACAACACAAACACGACAACATACATTGTAATGATAATATATAATATAATAGATATATATATATTATATATATATAGTATATATATTATATATATAATAGGCATATATTTATATATATATTATATATATTATATGATATTATATATATATATATATATATAATATAATATATATTATATACTATATATAGACATAATATATATAGTATATATAATATATATATATAATAGTATATAATATATAATTTATATATATATATTATAGTATAGCTGGTAATTAATGTTGTACGGTGTATCTTTGGTCCCGGGTTTTAGCCGCTTTGTATTATATATATATATAGATATAATATATATATATATATTATAATTATAAATATTATATATATATTATATATATATATATATATAATATATATTATATATATATTAATATATATCTATATACGAACACATACAAACACACAGGCATACACACACACACACACACGCACATTGTATTATATATAATATATATATATATATGTTATATATATATATCATATAGGATATATATATATATATATATATATTATATATATAGAAGAAAATTGTTAATTATACCCATATATATATATATATATATATATATATAATATATATATATATATATATATATAATATATATATATATATATATAATATATATAATTATAATTATATATACTATACTAGTATATTAATATATATATAGCTATATATAATATATCGGAGATAAGTATCGCGGGCTATATATATGAATAAGGCGAGTATACTATATTAAAAGTAGGCGTAATAATATACTATAATTATATTAGTAAGTAATATACGAACAGCTAATAATGAATAGTATATGTTACAGTAGGAAGAGAACTACAGATGGTGAAGGTTATATATATATGATGTGGGTACCTAACATCTAACTTGAGCACGCACCCACACCTACACACACACACAGTATGTATGTATTAATCAGGGTTTTACTAAGACATACTCCAGCATCTGCTCCCGAGGAATCAACATTATATAAATATAACTTATATAAATAAAGTAATTAAATAACTTGTAAATATTTGCAGCAACGTACTAAATGCAGAATGGTTTTTAAACTATTATATTATTAGTATATAGTATCTTAAGTAAAGTATAGAGGTATATATATATAAGTAGCTGTAATGTATACGTAATATAGGGTAGATATATTAAAGTATATAGTATATCGTGTAATCTACTATAAAGCATCATAGGTATGTATACTATAATAATTTAGTGAGTAGTAAGTGTCAGGGTCAATACGCCGACAGTGTTCTTGGACATTTCCTAAGAGGTCTGTTCGATATTTTCTAGAGTATGATGTACTATTCGTATTTCTTATGTATTTGTTAAAAGTTAATTGAATACTTCATATCTTATTGAATTGTTAGTTTTTATTTATTTTGTAATTCATTATTAAGATATGAATCTAATAGTTTCTCTAAGTCTTTTTATTTATTTTGTGGTTGTTGTGTGTAAATTTTAAATATTATTGTATTTACATAAAATTTTTTATTCTTTTTATGTTTAATAATATTAGAAACAATATTGCATTTTTACAGTACCTTAAAAGTCAGTAACATCAAGTTAAAATTCGTAAATCCAACTGACCTCCAGACCACCCTCAAGCCATACCACACCCGTGATCTACATATGATCTATTGATCTATGATACACTTATTAGATATCAAGGTTGCATATTTGTATAATATTACGAAGATGTTGCATGTTTTACAATACCCTACAGAAGCAGCTAAATCAGCCTAAATCGAGGTTTGAATACAGAATACCCACTCATGTCACTATATCCTTCGTAGGCTCATTCGATAGTCTAATCTAGAGTGCTACTTGGATCCTGATGATCGAGATTGATGTCAAGTCATAGTTCCTGTATAGATCTATTAACACAACTTTATTTATTTTTGTTTTGTTTCTTTAAAACCAGATGGAAATAAATTATAAAATAACTTAATCAAACCTACCTAAAATAAAATGACAGAGGTAAAATAATATAGATTAATTTAAAGGCAGATAAATCAAGCTACATATATTTTAACAGACAGATATGAGAGGACATGAAACTATAATGATTCGAATTCAGATAAAACGTGAGCTGCAGGTGTAAAGAGGACAAGTATAAGATTACAGATATAAGATGATATAACATTATAAAGTATCAAAGACAATATTAAAGACAATCTACAAATATAAGAGGAGAAATATTTAGTAGGACAAGACGTATAAGGAATCAAAGACGGATATAAACCATGCTACAGATATAATGTTGATAATTATAGGAGGACAGAACACTTTAAAAAATCAAAGGAAGATAAAAAGCAAGCTTCAGATAAAAAGTAGTAACAGAAACAGTGAGTGAGCGCACCATAAGTGGCAAAGGGTACTTATGCAGATAAAAAGCATCAGATCCAAAGCTAATTTAAACTGACCAAAATTGCGAAAAATTCAATCATGGTGAATACTCATGAGTATGAAACACTAACCAGAACTTCAAAATATCAAACGCTTCCTGAAAAAAACTAATACTAAAAAATGAATGTAAATAAAGAAAAAACTATTTTACATATTTATTTACACTATATAAAAATTCCACTATCAGAACAACTTACTCACGGTAAGAAAATGACCAAAGCAATATAATGATAACATTATTCATAAATAATACGAACTTCAATTTTTTCATTTTTAAATTAATAATTTGGAGAATTATGGTTTACTTACAAGCTTTTCAACAAATACTATACAGTTATATCGAGTGATGAATTCATTATACGTATAATACTCACATATAGCAATAATCATTCCCTTTTACGGCAATGGATTATTTACTTTTCATATCATATCACTCACACAAGTTTGGATTATAGGGTACAGAAACTCATTTTTGTGAAATTCCAACTTAACGTATAGAAACCTATATATCACAAGATTCACCTTTTTTCTAGATAATTCTATATATATAATATTAGGTATTACTTTATAATTGTTTGTATATAACTTACTATTACTCACTTTTATATTTGTAATGAATATGAGAAATTATTTATTTATAAAAATAAAGGACCTAACATTTCAAGACAACTTCGTCTTACTCTACATATGTCAAGTATATATACAATGTTTTATTTTCTCGTAACTACAGCTTTGTGAGTAAAAACTAATTACGTATGCGTAATTGATCAATAATTCATGGATTAACATTAGTAATACGCCTTAATACTTAAAGTATACTTATTCTACCTGGAATGTCAACGGTTCATCGATGTGTTCATATATATATTTATTAAATTAACTTGTAGTAATATATATTTATATATTGTACTTACATATTACATATATATTATATGTATATAATATTATTTGTATTTATAAATGTTTTGAGTATAAGTTTATGTTTTATATAATACTAACGGGGAAGTTGAGTTATAAGACACAATGAGTAATATGGCGTCACCTGGATTTGTACTGCAATGTGAATATCGCCATCACCTTTAACTTAATTTTCATATCTGATATCATTATTACATTATTGGCATATCTATTTGTACATGTTATTCTAATTTAACAGACTTATATATTTGTCTCATTTGAGGATATTCTCACATGGGATAAGATCATTCTACAGAGTGAGATGTGGACAACGTGTAAATGTTATTCACTTCTGCAGTATTTGAAGTATTTACATTTCTTGTATAGCTATATTTATTTGAAGAGAGTCGCTTGTCAACACGGTTTCACTCAAATACTGATACAATATGCATATCGCTCCTGCTACTTCGGTGCGGACTTATTAGATAGATAGTTTTGCTCTCATTTGGTATCACAATGTTATTATAATATATCTCGTATGCGCACAATATTTAGTTGTCGATTATATCAATTTCGCTAGAGTATAAAATTATATATCGTGGAAATAAAATTTGAGCCAAACCGGGTCTAGTAGCGCTGTGTGCATTCTACTTGAAACCGTAGTGTAATACCCGGAGTGCACGAGTGACTATGGCTGAGAGTTAACAGCACTCGTTACTGCATAGTAAATAAAACTTTGCTATATAGAGACTTTTGTTAATTTTACTGCTTCGGTGATAACGTTTAGTCTGACGTGAAGGACTCTATCCGTAACCACAGCTTAACAAACATCTGTCTGTTCGTGACACAAAGATCCAAATATAGGCTAGAAAATACTCATGCTATTACAGCTCGTCGAGAGTCTCGTACCTTTGATCTCAGAACAGATTATATAGCTGCACTCTTTGCATCTAATCAAAACTGACTCTTATTATAACATACGAAGGGTACAAAATACTTCGACTCTCAAGAGATAAACCTATTAAGCCCCTTGAACCATATCCTCCACCAAAACCCTCGGTCAAATGAGTGCAGATGGTTAGCAAAGAAAATTTGCGCACAAGGAGAAGATCAGAATTCTTTCGACCGAAGCTAAAATCGACATTTTCGAGATGCGCATCAGAGGACAAAACACTTTATAATCTCCGCACAGCGCAAATATAAGTAGGTGATAGGAGAAAACACAATGCGCTGTGCGGACATTTGGAGGCGGAGGCGAGTGAGCATAACTCCAAGTGTCAGCCTTGAGAGTCGAGAAGAAGAAGAAAGTAACCACATCTAGACAGAACCGACCACAAGAGTGTATTTATTGAGTGTTATTTGTTGCGTGGTATATATGAGGGAACTGGCGGCATACTAATTCACGGGTTCACACTGAGTGTGTATTTTTCTATCAATTCCCATAAACTCTGATATGATACGGTACGGGTAGCTTGCTCATGAATACTTAACAAAGAAGTCATGAAATCCAGGAGTGTTCGGCTCTAAGTCACACGTTGTTCCGCATGAATTGAAACGAACTTTATTATGGCACGATGAGAAGTGAGTTAATGGATGTGTAGACGATAAGTTGGTATATTTCCTATACAT
>JABUQX010053326.1:0-12500 GCA_015478945.1 Trachelipus rathkii
TACTCGAGAAAGAGAAAGTGGATTTAGAGTCGTGATGAACGATAAATGTCTGAAGGAGAGGAAATGTGAGTTTGGTAGAAGGTACCTCGAGATATAGATAAGTGTAATACAGGAGTGAAAAATGATATGATCAGATAAAGGGATGTATTGAGGAGTAGTATATGTAGTTGTTAGGCCTACACCTGGGCACGAGACAAGGGATGAAATATCCTCATTTAATCAATAATCAGCTGAACGATTACATATCATAGTGAGGTTAGTCCAATTCATCTATTGCAAAATGAGCTATTATAAGTGGCATTTTCTGACTGCGATATGAGTTCAATATCATATATTAAAATTAATGTAGGTTACTTATACACTCTTGAACAGACTTTGCCAATAAGTCTAGAGGTGGCCAGTAAGTGCGGAGTCTAAAAAGAAGCGGGGGAGAGCTTTCTTTTTATCTGAATACACTATATAAGATACAATTATCCTTATTTACTGCTTTCTTTCACGTAATGACTCAGTCACGCACACTTACTTATTCCATTTCAATTGGGAAATATGAAAATATAAAAGAAAGAATATATATATATTAATTAAATATTAAATAATATAAAGATATATATATATCATATGAAATTATCACTATATATTAACTATATTTTTTATATATATATATATAAAAATATATTATAATATATATATTTTATATATATATTATATATCTATTATATATAATATATATATATATAATATATATATTATATTATTAAATATATATATATACTATAATAATTAATTATATATAATATAGCAAAATATTTGTATAATGATTGAGCGGGTTAATTGAGAAATGAAAATTATGAAGCTGCCGGTAGTGAACACTAGGAGGTGTTTATCGTATATAATGAAGAATGCCGAAGGAGTGGAGGGAACACTACTACTATATGTTATGCGTGAAGTGATTTGGTTTGAGTATGTGGTCAGAATCTGATATAGTAGAAGTTTGAGAGAGGTAAAAATTGGTAGATAGAGGATCTTGTGCAGGGTGTGTATAAGGAGGGGGTTTTTAGAAATAAACCGATAGATTTAGAGTAAAATAAATTATGGATTGTGAGTTGAGAGGACAATCCTGTCGGTGTGGATTATTATGTTAGTGATGTGAGTGACATATCATGTATAACATAGTGTCCGAGTTTATAATATATTTGCCATCTATATAATATTTTGGATAAAAGGGGTAATGGATGATTGAAGTTAGTGTAAAATAGGAAAAAGTTGTGTAAGAATTAGTTAATTGTAAGGTGGGCTGGTGCAATTAAATCCTTGTGAGGATACAAGGTAATAGTTAGTAATTGTGTGCATTAAAAAAGCAGCGTGTGTTAGTTAACACACGCTGCTTTTTTATTACCTGATTTTAAATGTGGAGGCGCTAAAATTCTAAATGGTTACTGAGAAATAAGAGTGTAATAGTAACTAGTACAATAGTGTTTCACAGATGGACAAATCTTATGGAGGTCGATGTGTGGTGATGAAGAAGATATTGTAAATTAGAATTAGGAAATGAATACGTATTTAATGGAGTAAGTTTGTGTGGTGTGAAAAGAAAGGAGTAAAATGAGAAATTAAAATGAAAGTACAAGGTGACTATTGAGTAAATAAGTTTTGTTCCTAATCAGTTGGACAAGATGATGATAGTCGGTTGGTTAAGTATGAGATATATTAGAGTCAGGTGAGTGAGTGGCAGTTTAGGAATTAGAACGAGGCTGGTAGACCGAAGAGAAAAGTAGATTAGAAGTCTAGTAAAGGTAATGAATAGAGGAGAAGGAATGACGAGTTGTATGAGCAAAGACGAGAATGAATATGTGAGTGAACATAAAGAGTGAATGGCCGGAGTTTTTGTTGAGGGGAGTATAAGTATAGATTAGTGAGCACCTCATCATTGGGTCAAAAGATGGAAATCTTTTACAATATTGAGACATAATGCCATAAGTGACGGATCCGTACCCTAAGGTGCCATGAAAGCTGTGAAGGTTGGATTTTCTGCCTGCGGCGTAGTTATCTTATAACTATAATAAGGGATATAAAGGTGGGATATAAGGTGAACGGCTGGTAATTTCTTTTCCTGAACTTTTGCACGTTCAATATTTTTCTTCACTTTATCTGTTTTCACTGTTGCAAGACTTAAAGCACCCTTACACGATGTGAATGTTGATAATAATATATATATATATATATATATATATATTAAATTAATAAATATAGTAATATTAAATGATATTAATATATTATATCATATTATATTATTATATTAATATATAATAATATATAATAGGTATTAAATATATATATATAATATATACTATTTTAATATACTCATATTATATATATAAATTTATTTTATTTAAGTATAAATCATATTAACTACCAATATAACACGCGAGTCTTACTATATATATATTTTACTTTTTTACCCATCCAAATACTGCTATAACTGGTATTCCCGTGCTGTCAGGTGCTACTCCTCCAGAATCTTCTCAAAAGATTTCTATCTTCAAATTTCTTATCTCCTCCTCTACTTTTCACTCTACCGTCTTGCCGTTTTCATACGGAGTTATGACGAGTCGCGCTTGTCTCTACTCTTGGGCTTTTTGCGAATCCATTCCATCTTCTTCTTCTCTCGCGCGCTCCTTCCCTGCTGGTCCCAGTCAATCCAATCAATCTCTTTCGTGCGCAAGTCGTCTTACGCGCTTACCTGCGTTACCGATATTTCACCACTGTCCGAGAGATCCCTCTTAACTGGTTTCTCCATCGCATTTAACTAATTCCCAATACACAGATTCGAGCTCCAGTTCTTTCTATGGTCCTCTCTATCTCAGCACCATTCTCTCAGTGCTTCTCTCATCCCATGTCTCCTCAAAACGTAGACTACTGCTTTATATCTGAGTGTCTATAAGTAGCCGGATTTTACTCATTTTCCCCGTGCTTCTAATTACTAGTCTATTCTTGGCATCGTATATTTCATATGGTATTCCAGGCATTCACATCCATACACATTATATTGGTCTCAGAAATGTCTTATATATTTTTTTTTAACCCTCTGTTAGGTATCCTTTCTCCTTTAGCTAAAGGGTATAACAAGTTCTGCCTAACATTCTGGTGAAATGCTACCAAATTCCTCCTTTCACTCAGGAGTCATTTCTGGTGCCTCTTTGATCATCATAATACCAGCCCAATATACTTAAATTGAAATCACTAGTTCACGGTTTGAATCTTAATATGAGAGTATCATCAAACTGAGCCAAATCATACCACGTCCTCATAATACTCCATAAGACTCTGGATTCACTTGTTTACCGCCGCTTATAACGGAACTCTTCTATGTTCTCCACTACTGACCAATGGTACAAAGGATTTTGTCCTACCTTCCTCCTCTCTTTGCATGACCATTATTTCCGATTTATCTCTCTGGATTATATTCTCATCCCCCATCTTATTTAATGAGACTTCAAAGTACCGCAATCTATTGCACATCCTATCCTAGCTCCATCTTCCTTTGCGAGTGTCTATATAGTATTCTATCTAATCTGATAGTTTATCTATCTCTCAATTCGTCACGCGTATATTACATCTACACCTCTATAAACAAATAGTGTAGCTCCCAATAAATTTTCCCTTATGCGTAAGTCCTTCTATTAGGCAGCATGTATCCTACCATGATTAAAGTCTGAGACAAATAGAGAGAATGGAGTGGAAAGACACACTTCCCTGACCTACAATAACACCCTTGCTTTTATCTCACTTCAAATCCTCGCCTTCCTCTAACTGGAATTTTCATACACATACTTTAAATGAGAGGTTGTCACAATTTCTAGACTATTCACTCGGCAATTGTGTCTTATAATAACATCGGATCTTCCAACAGCACTACTCCACAGTCTCTCCCTATTTATCTTCTATCACTATTCGAATTGCTGTGGTGTTTGTCTCTATATGTTCTACCCATAAAAGTCAGCATACGCTTCTCATTCTTCACTCTATGATTTTCTCTCTCCGTCAACAAGAGTCTTCATCCCTAAGAAATCATTATGTATCAGTTTAGTATTTTCTCCATGTTGCGTGCGAAAAGCCTAGTGCCTTACCGCCATTTTTCCAACTCTTACGTATACCTCGACCTCACACACATTCCTTCCCATATCTTTTTTTCATTAAATGAATCTATCTCAATATATTCTATATTTTTAGCTCGTAACAACCACACCTATAACCTTTTAGTCAATTCTAATTATATTACATTGGATAATATTATGGCCTTATATATCACAGATTTTCATTATTTCTTCGTAGTCTCACCTATATATCTTATGTACTCCAAAGAGGACAGAATTACTACACATTATATTGATACTCATATACTGTTTGGTGATTGTGTTCGTATCTATATCTATTCCAACTACTATGGTTACATTCTTCGTCAGAGCCATTTAGTAATCTACCTTTACTCACTGAGTGTGGGAATAGTTCATATATATATTTCAGCTATTGCTCTGAGTGAGTAACATCATATGCACTTTTGCACCATTTTTTTTAAGCGTGTAACTTCTTTATCTCTATCATCAATGTATATCCTCTCTAGTTAGACTACTCGTCCATTTTCTAAGGCGTATTATCACTGATCATTTCCCCTTTCACAATTTGCATCTACGTTCAAATAATTCCCCGATAGAACTTTCTGAGCGGTGCCACAATTCCTCTTTAGTCTCAACAGACCTTTTTGAGTCATCTCTAATTCACTATAGAAGAGGTTCTCACTACGCGGTAGTGTGGCTACGCCGACCCGGAGATAATGCAAAAATCTCTAGTCATCTTTATTAATCTTCCTCTCAAATACGAATCTTTAGGCCAATTTTTCTCAGATAAGGAAGTTTTCCGATGCCCTTAAGCTCTTTTAGGTTCTCTTCCAAGTATTCTTCTCACGAGAGGACTAATTGTCCCATCCTTATATGCGTCTTTTATAACATGTCTTCATGAATTGGTTTCATGCGTTATATTATAACTATCTATAGCTAATTTATCCTTAATAACCATACCGTTATCTTCAAGAGCCTCTAGATCCCAATATATCCAAGATCATCAAATATTCTCTTTGTTATTTTCGAAGATTTATCTTTGACGACTGCAGATTCTACGATCCTCATTCCCCATTGCCGTCTTATTTGGTCCATATCCCACCTAGTACAGACTTGTTAGCTTTAACTAGTATTATGAGTATCCGATTTGCAAGTTCGATCTAGCTCACATTGTAATTAAAAGGAATACTTACTCACACCTTAATAACTATCCGTAGGTCCGTATATATCGTTGTTCTTTCAAGGCCTGTCCCTTCGAATTCTTACGATGCGAGTTTTTTCATTATCCGGCCCTCATATCCGGATTACAACCATACTTACACAATTCTCAGATACTAATACTCTATCCAATATAATACAGTACATAGTCTCTTTTAGCTTTATCGATTTCTTGGTGTGTTTCTTGAGTTGTTGAATTATCCAGTACTATACATATCTATATACTAAATTTATATATATTATGGTGACTATGTGGAGAGCCATATTATATTATAATTATAATATAAGTACAATACTGCATGTTTACTATAATTGAATTATTCCGATTCATTCTTACTGTATTGAGTTATGAGGCAATATGAAAATGTAAGAGACAAAATCCAACTTATAGTATTAAATATATAATTTATAAATATATATATATAATATAGCATATTACTATTACCTTTTTATTTGCGTGTGTCCTTTTACGCATTACCTTCTTCTCACAAGACTAGCGCGAAAGCTAGACGTTGAGCGCTATCACAGCATCGGAAAGAAAAAGGCAGTCATGAGCACAACTAATTCGACAAAAATGTCTGCGCGAAAAGATCGCCCAGCCTTCCACCCGCCCTATTGTACCCGTAACAAGTGTACGCAACTCGCTACCGGCGATGTTCCCACCCCACTCTATTCCACATGTCTTGGTCATTGGGAACTCTTTCCTATTTCCATTATCTTGAATTATTCTGATGGAACCTCTCCCCTTGGTCCTCACTATAACATCCTAGATTACCCCCTCTAAATGATAAGTATATAATTTCGCCAATGTTAAGGGTTCATCCCCTGGCCCAGGTGGGCCAAACACCCTGGACAATTTCTTTGACAAAACAGCTTATCAGACAATTCGATGTTTTGACAACTAGACTCGATCCACTTATGTTATCTCTTCGGTCTCCCAAGGCCTGGTGCGAATTCCGCGCCCTTTTATATTGCTCACACACAAACTTCAACGGACCTTAATCATCCGCTTAAACTCAACCCACTCAAAAATCATTCCATACCTTTTTCCACTTTGAAACCGATCTCTTCAGAGCGAGATATAACTTTTCACTATTATCTCTCTACATTTAAATTTCTTCCTTGCGTTTACACCAACGCACACAACTCTCTAATACGTTCATTCCTCATTTTATTTTTTAATGACGTTTTTAACCATACTCTCTAATATAAGTTCCTAAGGTTGTCCATCTGAACACATCGAACTTTAGATCTAGTAACTCTCTAATTGACCTATTTAATGACCGATAGTTCTCACTTTACCCTCAAACAATAACACAGGTAACAAACATACCCTCCATGTAAGACCCTAGCGCACTCAAAGACTTGTCCTTTACATTCACAAACAACAAAAACAGAAGTTCTATTGAAAAATTGCACCAGCATACCCACATTATAATGCCATTCACTAACTTTCCTTACTACACCAATCCTGCATCATCCCGCATCGACCAAAAATCTCTTTCTATCCACGGCCACAGTAATATCCTCTAACTATATTTAAAACTCCAGACTACACTAGCTTCAGATTGCTCAACCCCAAATCTAATCGCGAGGCAATGCATGCGAAGACATTTTTCATGAAAACACGAGATAATTGGTTTGGGTATCTAATGGCTAGCCCACCCAAACTATTCCACCGCCCTTAGTCGAGATCGACTTCTACGACACGCAAGGACATTATGTGACGAATGTGGGCAATTCTTCGAAAACTTTTCGCGCAGCCGCCCACCATCACAAAGGATAATCCCAGCGTTAGTTATGGAGAGCTGTTTAAACTTGTTACCCTAATTAGAATAGTGGGCCGCTGGAAGTACTAAATTAATATATATACTATATAGTATATATATCCTTATCTATAGGATAATAAAAAATAAATAAATCTGATTACAAAATAATTATAATTTGAATAAAATTATTCACACTTATATATATTATATTACTATATATATACTATTTGTCTATATATAGTATAGCTTTCACTTATATATAACAATATATATGTCATATATTATCAATACTAGCTAAGTAATACTATAATCACTACTTATAAAATTCTATATATTGTATGGAATGATGGTTAGGGTAAAAAAAATATATAATTATTTTTTATTCACCTTATAAATATTAATACTACTATCAAATATATACTTATATATATTATATAATATATATACTGTGGTAATATGGTTATTATATCGTTTATATATAAATTTGGAGTTAATTTATTTATTATAATATATAATAATATATATTATTTTAATATATATATATACATATATATATATAACACTATCATCATAAGCATTAACAGATCACCCATATTATAAATATTATATTACTACTATTATATATATACATATAATATTATAATATAATAGCTAGTATATATATATATAATATATATATAAGTACTATATAGTAGTTACCCTTATATATATAAATCACATACTATCTATTATTTACATACCACTACCTAAGTAAGGTTACTCATTTATATCTTTAGCCCCTATTATATATACTCCATCACTTTTAGACAATCTCCACAACATCCCTATCCCGCTTATATACCACCTAATCCTATGTCGTGGGGTTGAAAAGAATCTGCCCACATCGTATGTCCTGCGTGTCGTAAAAGGCATAAGGGAGGTGGTAAAGTTGGTTTGCTGCCACTACCACCTATCTTTGCCAAGGAATGCTAACTGCATGCCTGGGAGAAGGTCGTGATCCAGGCCCGCGTAAGGATGCCGAGCCTCCATTATTGTGGCGATACCATAATGTTGAATCGTATGGAATACATGGAATGTCTGGAGAGTATATAAGCTGTGGCAGTTGAGCGAACAAGTAAGGCTGATGTGAATCTAATCTGATGAGAAAGGGATAGCCAAATTTGATTTGCTCGCTGTGACTGGAAACAAAGACGAAAGGAAACCGGTGAAAGTGAAGTGGTGTTGTGTAAAATGGTGTTTGTGGCTGAAATGTAGAATAAGGAATTTAGAAGGGCGAAAGAAAGAGTTGCGCCCAATTCTGACTAGAGTGACGTGTGGAATACGACCTATTGGTAAAACTATTAGGTGTCCTGTGAGCAAACTAAATAAACTAAATGGTTAAATTTAAGTTTGAAAAGATCGAGGTCAATAGTAGTTGATGGTTGGTGATCATGGTCCATCCTGAGGGTTATAAAATGTTGAAACGTAGCGAGGAGTGTTTCCTATTGGGATAATCTGAATGGTGTTTGGTGATTGGGGTTGCGAATAGGGAGCGTTCAGATTGAACTTGTGTTTTGGTGACCTTCAGAGATTTATTCGATTATGGGTCAATCAAAAAAAGGGTTATGTTGTTAAAACTAGGTGGCTTTGCGGATGTCTGGTGACGATATATATGAGAATGGTGAGAAGGTGATTGTGATTTCTGATGAGAGTATGGATATGTGTGTAAGTTAGACTGCCTTTAACACAAAAGGTTTCAAAAGTAATATCAGAGTAAATGTTTGGTGTTATGAAGTAGAGATGGGTATTCGATGAAGTGAATAATAGTATGATTGATTTGTGTTGGTGAAGAAAAGAAATGTTTAAGTATGAGTTGGATGCCTAAATACAGCGAGAAGGGTTAATTGGAGAGGGATTATCGATATCATTTCGATTGCTTGCCATATATTACTTATTAAGTAGTTAATGCGGATGCAGCTAAGGTTAGGAAAATGGAGACCATGTTAGCAGTGAGTGGTGGAATGAAGAGGTGATGCCATAAACGGTTGAGTAAACGATAAAAAAAAGCGTGAATTGAACTGATTACTAAAACGCTAATCAATGAGGTTTCTCAAAAGGAACCGATATTTGGAATTATAGTCACACCGATGAAATCAAAGTATTGAGTCTAATAGAGAAGTCCATAAGTAGGAGGGAGGAGAAAAAAATGACGGTAAACAATAGAAACAGTTCCGGAAGGAGAGATGAATGGACTCACAAGAGATAAGGAAGCTGCTTTCGCGCGAAGGAAGCGCGAAAGGTTAAGCATGAGAATAAAGATACTTCAGTGTAAGAATAATGGGAACATGGGCGCAAAAGAGGTGATGAAATGGATGCGTGGGGATGTGGAGGGAACACTTCAAAAAATTCTGCAATAACATTGGCAGTAAATGAAAAGGGGATAGTGAATGTGTGTGGGAGTTTGCATGGTGCAAATGATAGAATAGGTAATTTAGGGAGCGAGATTAATCCCATTAGTAAAAGCCGAGGAAGCCATAATGAGTAGGAGTGAAGAAAGTTGAAGAATGGTGAATCTTGCAAATATAGATGACAATTACTGGTAAAGTGAACTCAAAAACGGAGCCCTAAGATAGTGAATTGTGATTCGTGGGACATTTGAAAGTTGTAATAATAGACAAGGAGGGTATAGTTCCGAGGGTTGGAGGAGAGCAGTAATAATAGTAATAGTACCTTTATATATAGGGTAAGGGAGACTCAAGAGGACACTGTAGGAATTAAAAAAAATAGGGGGGAAAAAATTTTTTAATAAAAAAAAAACAAAGTTTTGGGTAATTGAGGAGTGTTGAAGGAAAGTTATATACTGAGTATTTTCGCCGTACCGAAAGGAGGAAACGTATGTGTGACCTGCTAAGGACTGATTTGGAGGCGAAGAGCGTTCAGTAATGCCGTTTAGAGAAGTGGTAGAGGGATGTGTGGATCAAATCTTTTACATTGGAACAAATGATTGAGAAAATGAAGAAGAAAGGAATAAATTGAATTTAGGTTTTTATGGATTTGCAAAAGCGTAATGATTAGGAATTAATATGGGAAGCTGGCTATGGCAAGGTGGTTTAGTGTGATAATTACCTTTGCCTTGTTGGTCTTGGATAGATGACTCAATGTATTTGGAGGCACAAGATGAGTGAATCTATGACGATAGTGAAGCGTGTGTAAGAAATAAATGTGTCAAAAGTAATTCGGTTAATATTAACCGTCGGAAAGTGAGACAGGGATGTGTGATGTCCCTTGGTTATTCAGTTTGTATATGGATTGGTTTATAAAAAGACTTAGAGATGGGGGTGGCAGGACATGGTGTTAGCATGATGGAGATTGAGAAGAAAGTGGAGGGTGCCTACCTTTATATGCGGATATTTTGTTTTGTGTGGTTCAAATCTGAATAGACCGAGTTTGTTTGCACGAGCGTTTGTGAGAGAGATTCGGCAAGGGTGTGTAAGAGGAAGAGGGGTTGAATAGCTGTTTAGTATACATGGTATTATCGAGAAAGAAATTATGGTTGTAGAGTGAGGACAGTCCGTCGGTGCTGAAGTTATGTTTGTAGATGTTGAAAGCAGCTGGCAAACAAGTTGTCTTGAGTGTGTGAGGGAGTGAGTGTAGGGAACTATGGAGTGTTATGAAAATAGGACATGTGATTTAATCAGAAGTGTAAGTACTGGAAATGCGCCTAATGTGAAATTGCAAAAGGTTGGCTGGGTGCATATTAATATACGTTGAGGTCCGTATTGAAAAAGGACTAAAGTCTATTTTCCAGTTGGCACTAAGTTGGTCTCCTACATGAGGGATGGGTTGTTACGACGCACCGTTGTATGTTATTAAGCCTAGTGAGACTATTCGGCGTGAAATAAGAAGTATGTCTAAAGATTCAATATGTTGAGTTCAGATGGACACAAATCTAGGATGCCGCGTGTATAGTGTGTGAGAGTAAGAATTGATGAACCTACCATGAGAATGAAACGTAATTAAGAGAGTTGTGTGGCTTTGATGAAAAGGGGAAATGAGAGATATAATTGAAAAGCAACCGTTGGAGTGAGGGTTTGGAGGTCCATTAGAGAATAGGAGAGGAGAGAGAGTCGTTTGTTAAAGCGGGTTATTAAAGGTGGTGGGGTGTGGTGGTATTGGAATCAACCGGCGGGAGACCGAGTAGACCACAAATAGTGCCGATTCGAGTCACGTAAAGGAATGTCTGGATGGCAGCTATACATATGTTGTTCAATTCGGCATGGGCGAGAACCAAATGGTGCATATAAGGAGTGAATAGCGGGGTTTTTGTGAGGGGGTATGGTTGTTGGGCCACCTGGGCCAAGAATGAACCTACACCCTGACGATATGCCCAATAGTGAGGATCTCGTCCGCGGTCCCAGGAAGCCTTCTAGGGTGGATTTTATGACTTGGACGAAAGTTCTCACTATAAGTATAAAGAGACGTGTGGAGAAGGCTGGGCTTTTCTTTTTCGAGCTTGTCATATTCTCATATCACTATGTCCTCTATTTCTTTTCCGAAATCGCAATAGTCACGCACTGTGCCACCTCATGTGTCTTTGGAAAAAAAGAAAAGATTATAATATAATATATATTATATATATATATAGTTATCACTTACTGAATATATCTATAACTGGTAATATATAATTTATATTTTTATTCTTAATATATAAACAGTATATATTAATATATACATAATTTATACCTTATACTAGGTAGTAGTCATGTAGTAAGTTATGAGTGAGTAGGTAGACTATACCAATGATGATATTAGGGTAGTAATATATTATATATATACATATATACTATGAGTCATTTTAATATCCCTATGTGTGGGGAGAAAGAAATGCCCACATCGTAATGTCCTGCGTGCCGTAGAAGGCGACTAAGGGACAGTGGAATAGTTGGGTTGGCTGCCTACTAACCATCTATTTCCTGCCAGGAATGCTCTAATGAAAGCCTCGGAGAAGGTCGTGATAGCCGTAAACGGGCCATCTTATCTTTCGTAATGGGTCAGAGCTATGCGAGTAATGTGTCTAGAGAGGGATACACATATTGAGAGAGAAGAGAAAGAGGTGATGGATGTATTTCGAAAGGGCAAAATATTTGATTTCCTCGCTGTGACTGAAACAAAGATGTAGGAGAGTAAAACGGTATTGGAAAAAGAGTGGTGTTTCGTGTGCAATGTGTGTGCTGCGTGGTGTGGAAAGGAATGAGGAGGAGAGAAGGATAGGAGTAGCAATTTTTGTATGAGTGACCAGTGGTACAAAGCTATGGTAGACTTTGTGTGTGCGGAGTCCTGAATCTGAATGGTTAAATTTAAGTCTGAAAAGGTCAAGGTATGTGTGGGTTGTGACGTATGGTCCATCTGAGGAAAAAAC